>CM021100.1:879573380-879776438 GCA_007115665.2 Sequoiadendron giganteum | reverse complement strand
TATAGGGGTTGAGGGATTGAGGGATTAGGGTTTAAGGGTTGAGGGATTAGGGTTTAAGTTTTGAGGGATTAAGATGGTATAGGGGTTGAGGGATTAGGGTTTAAGTGTTGAGGGATTAGGGTTTAAGGGTTGACGGATTAAGAGGGTATAGGGATTGAGGGATTAAGTTTTAAGGGTTGAGGATTGAGGGTTGAGGGATTAAGAGGGTATAAGGGTTGAGGGATTTGAGTTTAAGGGTTGAGGGATTAGGGTTTAAGGGTTGAGGATTGAGGGTTGAGGGATTAAGACGGTATAGGGGTTGAGGGATTAGGGTTTAAGGGTTGAGGGATTAAGAGGGTATAGGGGTTGAGGGATTAGGGTTTAAGTGTTGTGGGTTTAAGTCTCTATATCCCACTCCCACTTCTCCCCTTCTCCCACTCTCTCCCACTCTCCCCCTCTCTCCCTCCCTCTCTATCTCCCACTCTCCCCTCTCTCCCTCCCACTCTATCTCCCACTCTTTGCCTCTCTCTTTCTCCCACTCTCCCCTTCTCCCTCCCTCTCTATCTTCCACTATCCCCCTCTCTCCCTCCTACTCTCTCAGAAACTCCTATACCCTCAAAAATACACTAAGAAAACCAAATTTCACATAACGCACTTGTGTTATAAGGCGTGCACGTTATAACACATGTGCATTTTGTACTCCACTAAAATGGTAAAAAAATCTATATACCTATGATTTGAAGGCCCATAGTCTACATATTCCCCTAGTTTTGCACGTGCTTCGACAAAAAATATCTTTTTGATGATGTTGTGAAGTGTGCAAGCATCTTTTTCACATTCCATCACCTTTTCCATGATCTTTTTACCACCTTTGTATGAAATAGCAGAGTTTCCATTTGAAAGACATATAATATCAATTGAAGTTTGAATTCCATTGAAAATTGATATACAATTGAAGTGTGGAAGGGAACAAGATTTTGAACAAGTCAAATTGTTGTGGAGTTTGAAGAAAGAAGAAGCTAAGGCTACATAATTGGGTTGAACTCCTCCATTTGAATGTCTAGTTTTTAAGGTATGTGAAATCTTTACAAATTTTCTTTCATTCTATTATGGCTTGCTTTCATTTTTGTTTGTCATTATAACCTTAGGTTGTCAATGCACATTTTAAATTACCAAATGATATACACAATTATTTACACTTGCCAATTACCATTTGACACTTGCCAATTATAGAAATTTAGAACCATTCACCAAAATTCATCCTTTAAGACAACTCCAAGCCTCTCCTATTCCTCTGAAGGGTCCAAACACCTTCCAATACCTCTACACAAACTGATGCAGTACAAAGGAAGAAATCAACACCTTTCTTGACACACTTATTCAACTATATTTCCCTTCACAAAACATTTGATTCGTATACTCAAATTAGCATTAAGAGTTCCCAATTCCTTAAGGACCTTCAAAACACCTTGAAAATCTTGAAAATAACTGATTGCAATCAACTCGGTTCCTCAAAACATCAACCAATGATTATGTCATTCACAAGTTGTCTTAAATCTTCCATAATGGCACCATTGTTTACAAACACAAACTATAATTCTTAAGGCACAACCAAACCATTATTTGCTTAATAAATCTTTGTTTGAGTTAGTACAACAAAAATGAAACATTTCAGAAGTTTTCCCTTACACACAAACTTAGTTCCTTTGTTCACTGTCCACATTACTAGTAGCCAAGCATCTATAAACTATCACATGTATCTCCTAAACCATGCACGCACTTCAAACTGTGATACTCATATTTTATGCAGAGTTAGAGGACCCAAAACCATTGAAGATATCAAATTTCCTTCAAGAGCCATCTAAGAAGATTAAAAAGGTTTAATGGACCAATCCAAACACTCCTCCAAGCTGGAAAATAAACAAAAACATTATTTCCCAAATTTCACCCTTGGAATCTAGTTATTGTGCAAAACCAGTTTTGGGCCCTTAACTCCAAAACTTTTGAAAACACCAGGAAAATAAAAGAATGATTGTAGCACCAATTTCAAAGTCGTAAGACATAACTTAACCCATCACATGACTCCTTTGGGACAACATTAATAAAACTGACCTTTTTCATTATTTTAGGCCTCCAAGTAGGCCAATTTTACAAAGGAACTACCCTTAGATCTTCACACCAGACTTCCAAACCCAAAAACAGTGTTTAATTAGGTCTCAAAACAAGATGATTTATAGGTCTTAGGACCTTACCCACTCAACTAGGCTTCCAATACAAAAACCCCCATTTTTCAATGCAAAGAGGGAGGGTTTATAGAAACTCCTCTACCCGGGCCTTCCCAAACCATTCCAAAGCATCAAACATCTTCAAAATATCCCTCACAAGGTCAAAAGAACATTACATCGACCACTCCTTCAACAATTGATGGGGAGTCTTATCTTTCAAGAGCAATCTTGCTCTTCCCAAGACCTATTCTTTGGTCTTCCTAGGGTATTACTCTCTACCCTACTCAAGGATCCCTCTTAAATCCCTCTCACCTCATAAGACTCTCCACCAATTTCAAATTATTCACCATTGCTCTTAATTCACCACTAAGCTTCCTTGGGCTCCACACTGACCCAAAGTCTTCTAACCACTCGAGGGGCTAGGAGAGGGTATTCTCACTATCCCCTTGTTGATTTGACTCCTCACTAATCCATCTCATAGGATTCTTTCACCTTGTACCCATCGCTTTCTTGAAAAACCCAATTTTAGGCCTTGTAGCCTTTTGCCCAATTGAGCCTCCTAGAACTCGTTTTCTTGGCTTTTCTAAAAAATGGTCTTAACAACCCCCAAATATTTTTATATATTCTTTCTAGTGGTGCCCTAGGCTTCAATATTTACTAGGTTTTTAGTCCCTTTGGCATCTGTAAATAGGACTATCCTCATACCCCCTATTTTCAAGGGTTTCTAGGGTTCTAGCTCCTTTTTCCAACTTTGAGGGCTTCAATGACCTCCTCAACTCTCCTCCTTGCACACACATGTCTAATACATGTTCCCACACTCTCTTTCTCTTGATTGGCACAAACCAATCCATTTAGCAAATTTCCTTACTGCTGTCCTCTCCAAGCCACTACCTAGAATGCACTTGCACTCGCCTAGTTCTTGATGAATTCACCATCTCCCCTGCAAACCAAGACACCACACACCATATGTTAATTTTAAAAACATTCCCCTACTTTATTCCAAGTGGCCATGGTAGCCTTGCCACGAGAATTCAAGTGGGGATCATTATTTCCAAAAACTGGCCTGAACCGACTATCAGACCAAAAACTCTAAAAACTTGCAAAACATAAAGCAATAGAGCTAAATGGCTAATATAATGCTTCACACAGTAATTAAGTGACACAATTGAAAGACTCAAAGCATTAGACAAGTCCTTTCAATCCATTCTTGATTGGATGAAGGCACAAAAACAAAAATTCAATGAAATTTGCACTCTTCAACTCACAAATTCCCCTTCCAAAACTCCAAATCATACAATAGCTTTCCCACATGCTCAATTAGGGTTTTTCTAACCTTATATACCTTTCTCCCATGTGTTAGGACCCTTGGGTCAGGCTTAGAGCATCATTAAAGCCCTTTTCCCACTTTTAGGACAAATTGCCAAGTCTACATGGACTAATTTGCCTAAATTCATCATTCACGCTTCTCCAAACTTCAAGGCTCTAGAGTACCCTAAGTTTGCCTTAACTCACACATCAAAAAAAATATTGGGACTTTACATCATAGTCCTTATTCCCTTGGTGGTTGGCTAGAACCACCTACAAGCCAAAATTGCAAAGATCTTCTAAAAGACCTTTAAGGTGCTCGTGCACCAACAATTTTTCAAAATCACTCCTTGGTTCCTCAAATTCTCATGGAAAAGTGCTTGTTTGAGCTAAGGACCATAGATCCTATTGTCATTAGTTTCATTCCAAGGCATGTTCAACAATAAAATACCCTACTTTTGTACACGATGATTGTAAGTATTATTTAAATGAAGCCTTCAATGACATATATTTTTCAATTATCTTGAATGGATACATTTTTTAGGAACTAATATTCATCTCATTACCATGGTACAGATAAAATTATCCACCATGCCAAAGAAAAATACAAAGAGGAAACTAACAGACGAAGAGAACGAAACCTTGAAAGAAAAGGAGAGACTTCGGGTGGCGGCATATCGTGAAAAGAAGAAATTGGAAATGATTAATGAAAACAACCCAATTGTAGAGGAACCTCAACCATCAAAAAGAGAACGGGAATTGGTAGCACAAAAGGCACGAATGTGAAAGCATCGTTGTAAGACAGATTCAGATACCGTAGTTGGAGACACACCCTCTACGACAAGTGAATATGAAGGCACTCCATTAAGCATAAGCAAATATGGAGGGACGCCATCTAGCACAAGTGAATATGGATGAACACCATCTACTACAAGTGAATATGGAGGGACACCATTTACCGCAAGTGAATATTGTTGGACACCATCCAACACATCTCAAGTTGAGAGTACATCATCACTCAAAATTGATGAAGAAGGTAGGCCATCATTCCCATGTGAACCTCAAGGTATGTCTTCTTCTCCACCCTCGATTGAAGGTATGCAATCTAGCCCACCTCAATTAAATATTGATGAAATTCCTAATGTTGAGATGTATGTACCTAGGAGAACACCACCAAGAATTTTGCATAGAAAGCCAAAGTATTTGATTAATATTGATGATGAGATTTTGCAGCACATGGAAGGTAAGATTTCAACACGCACTTGTAGAAGATATGCTGATAAGATTTGGGAATGATTCTTTGAAAGGCTAAATGAGACTACAAGATGTCAACTATTTGTTGAAATGATGCGGGGTGTAAAGTATAGAAACATCATGAAGACTCTTGGGTTGAGAACATCAAATGCATCGAGTGAAGACACTATTGTGAAGAATCTAATGGATGCTTATGAGAGTGTGGGTGAGACCTCATGCTCAAAGGATAGTAATGTCACCCGATGTGTCATTACATCGACTTTGGTAAGTTGTCAAACAAAGAGAGCTCACCTAATTAAAAAGACTAGTGAAAAAATGAGAATTAGTAGAAAAACTTTATCAAGAGCCATTCAAAGGTGGCAAAGAATTGAGGGCAATGATACAAATGAATTATGGGCATTCTCGGGGAGAATGTCACGAAAAGATAAAGAAGTTGTCAAAGCCTTGAGAACACTAATTGAAGAGTATTGGAAGAATAACACAAGGCCATCTCCGAATCAAAGGGATGTGGTAAGAAGGAGAATCGATAGTCGAAATCGTGAGCCACATCCAAAGCATTTTTTGGATATGACTCAAACCCAATTTTTTCGAAAATTTGAAAATGATTATCCTCAAATTAGTATTTCTCAAATATTTTTTGAACTGCTTAAACCTTTTTATGTCAAGATAAATCACACACACACTACTTGTTGTTGTAGACTACATATTGAATTTTCTAAACATTACGATGTTTATCATTCTATATGTTTAGATTTGCATACTAATGATGTTTTGCAAGATTGTGGCATAGAATCCCCACCAAAATCTTCAAGAGAGTTCTTATCAAAAAATTTATGTGAAATAGAGGATGGCCAGATATTCTATAGGACAACATGCTTGGATGGTTCATGTGAGCGTTGCGGTGGCTTCCAACATATGCCAGTATGTCAACATATGGAAAGCACAGATGAGGTGGGACAAAAACTAGTAGAGTTTGGGAAGTATAAAATAGTGACATATGCTACAAAAGATGGGTCTCAAGCAAAAATGTGTGATTTGGTTATTGAGAAGATTCCAGTGTACAAATTTATGACCACATTTCATGATAGTATACTGTTTGAGTATTCAATGCATACCCATAGAGCTTGATGGTTGGACACGTAGTTCAAGCTATGCAAGGACACCTTTCCAGTTGGAAGCATAGTACCTGTGGTTGACTTTGCAGAGAACTACACTCTATAGCCACAACATGAGGCGCAGTCACAGTATTACAACTCCACACAAGTTTCAATATTTGTAAACATAGCATTCATTCATGCATCTGATAGTACAGATGAGCAAAGGAAGGTATTGAGGGAGTACCATTTTACATTAGTGATGATCGCACACATTCTCCAGAGTTCATGCAAGGTTGCTTCCAGATGTTCTACAGTGGTTTGGCTCAGAGGGGCATAGAATACGATCAACATATAATATGGTCTGATAACTGTACAACACAGTTCAAGAACTCATGCATGTTCTACTCATTGCGCAAGATGCATGTCATTACAGGTGTTCAACATATGTGGAACTTTTGTGAGGCTGGACATGGAAAGGGGGAGCATGATGGTGTAGGAGCATGCATGAAAAGAGCATTAGCACAAGAAGAGTTAAAGTATAAAGACAGTGCAAAGTTGATAGATGCAAAATCAATCATCGAGTGGTGTAATGCTTTGATGGGTTCAAGTAATGAAGGTACATCTTCAGTTCGTAGATTTTTTTGGTTGATGGATGATACTAACATTGCACCATATGAAGACTATTGTACACTAATAGGATCAAGTGAGGTACACTCTTTCCTTAGCTCAAATATAGGTTCATGGAGTATCGATACATGAAAGATGGCATGCTTTTGTTCTTCATTTACAATGCAAGACTAGAATGATTTTGAGTCAAGGGAGTGGGTTGACAAATGGTTCACAAGTTATCTTAGCCCACTTCACAAGTATTGCCCTCCGATGGCCTTGGAATTGACACAGATAGAATCATCGGTCGACTTTGACCACATATCAGATCTAGTTCAATGAGGTGATATATCTACTTTCTTAGTTGTTGAAATTCCATATCATTAGATCTTACTTTGTACTATATTCGTAATGTTGACAAATTTCAAGAGATTTTTTGCACATATCAATGCAGGGCATGTTTATGCAGTTATTGCAGATGAAGACAATGAAGAGGGAACAGACTATTACTTGTGTTGTTGTGTTGAGACCAAAAATAAATTGGAGGCCCCAGTTATAGATAGAGAAAACATTGAATACCCTACAGGCTCAGTTGTGGTTACTGGAACATGGCTTAGAAGGTACCCACATTCAAGTGTTAAACATTGGCTAGAGCAGACCCGAATGGTTCATTGGATTAATTTGTAAGTATATGCACATTGGTTCTTATTAATTTATACTTGTATGCACATTAATTTGTTTGATGCCAATGCTCCCATCTTCTCTTATAGTGATTGGTGTCCCCTTGCAAAAAATGTAGATATATGAGCCATCCAAGAGAATGTCAACTAGAAAAGCAATGCAACATCCTTATTTTGATGCCTGCATGCAACATCTGTAAGTGCCTTCCATCTATTTTTATTTCATTTCCATTTTGGATGCTCTTTATTTTTCTCTTTTACTTTGTGTATTTGTAAGTAAACTACTAAGGGTTGATTGATCTTTCGTTGCAGAAAATGCTGATTTAAGAGCCATCAAAGAAAATCTCAACCAAAAAAGCAATGCAGCATACTTATTTTGATGATTTTGACAAATCTCAATTTTGATTTCAAGCCATTGTAAGAGAACATGTGAACCTTAGCGAGGGAATCTCAAGTTACTCATTTGAAGTTAACCTCATGATGAGCACCTATGATGTAGACATTTAAAGAGAATCTTGAATGTATGAGTGACATTGTAAAAGATCTGAGAGAATGAAGTGCCAGAGGCATTGTAATAATATTTAATTACATAATGAGATATACTCAAATATTGTAAGGTTGAAGTTCATGTTTGGTGTAGTAGCACCTTGTTTTGTAAATGCCTTGAGTAGGAAAATTTGCAAACTTTGAATTTTGAAATGTAAACAATGTGAAAAAGGTCATATAAAGGTCATGTAAACAATTTGTACACATTTTTCTATAACTCGTGTGATGAAGCGAACTGTTCCAATACGTCCGAATAGGTATTTTTATGCTAGGCCTAGTCTTTTTTCACACTGAAACACGTAGAATCGCTCTAAGCTATGTTCCACCGGATCGATCCCTTAAGGGTCCAAAGTGCAAAATGGCTGCAAACTTCAGCATGCTAGTACTCGGATACCATGACACTTAGAAACTTCTCGTCTAATCCTACAAAAAGATGTTGGGCCCCTCTAGAAAAACCTCTCTCAGTTCTAGCTATCTTAGAGTGGTTTTCTCGTGGTGGAGGATTTTCACTTGATGGAAAAAGTGTCAAATTCAAGCAGTGCAAAGTTGCAAAGTGGTGCAACTTTCACTCTGCAACTCGTGTGACGAAGCGAACTATTCCAACACATCCAAATAGGTACTTTTATGCAAGGCATGGTCTTTTTTCACACCGAAACACGTAGAATTGCTTTGAGCTATGTTCCATTGGATCGATCCCTTAAGGATCCAAAGTGCAAAATGGCTGCAAACTTCAGCATGCTAGTACTCAGATACCGTGACACTTAGAAACTTCTCATCTAATCCTACAGAAAGATGTTGTTCCCCTCTAGAAAAACCTCTCTCGGTTCTTGCTATCTTGGAGTGGTTTTCTCATGGCGAGGGATTTTCACTTGATGGAAAAGGTGTCAAATTCAAGCTGTGCAAAGTTGCAAAGTGGTGCAACTTTCGCTCTGCAACTCGTGTGACGAAGCAAACTGTTCCAACACATATGACTAGGTATGTTTACGCTAGGCATGGTCCTCTTTCACACTGAAACATGGGTATGTGCAGGATCATGATGGGCCAAAAAGTGGCGATATGTAAGCCATATGATGGCCCATGTGGCTGGCGACTTTTTTTTAACCCAAAATTGATGAAACAAAAAGGGTTTTTAGAGGATATTCTCAACTTTTCACCAATATAAATTATGCTTTACTTTGAATTTAATAAATAATTATTATTAATTTTCTATTAGAATTATGAATAAAGTCCTGATTGATAGGCTGATTGAAAAAAATCTATAACTTTCAAACAGTCACATTTTTTGAATATGAAACATGCGTCACATTCTATGCTTCGCATAATATAGGATTATAAAATAAAAAATTGATTTTCATGAATTTTTGACCAAGTTAAGGTGGTTAGACAAACGAGCTTTTATATTTTTTAAAAGTTGTAATAAAAAATTCATAATTAATTATTTACTTGGAAACAATTTATAAAAAAATATGCATCACATTAGGACATGAGTCCTCTACTTATATCTAAAATCTTATAAAAAAATATTATCATTTTATTGTGGTTAGGGTGGTCAGACAGACAGCTACTTCTTATTTTTACCCTAAAATTTAAATATTACTGCATTGAAATTTCAAATTTCACCAAATAGATTTTTATTTTTTAAATAAAGGTCCTGTTAGTTTAGAAACTACATTCAATTTTCTACAAAATCTATTTTTACATTTTTTTCAAATAATATAGATAACTTATTCAAATTTTTATGTCAAGTTGTCTAACTCTGATTTTCTCTCTTTTTATTGCCACTTAAGGGCCTGTTTTTTCCATGATGATCCTGTACATACCCACACATGGAATCGCTCCAAGCTATGTTCCACCGGATCGATCCCTTAAGGGTCCAAAGTGCAAAATGGCTGCAAACTTCAGCATGCTAGTACTCGGATACCATGACACTTAGAAGCTTCTCATCTGATCCTACAGAAAGGCGTTGGACCCCTCTAGAAAAACCTCTCTTGATTTTGGCTATCTTGGAGTGATTTTCTCGTGGCAATGGATTTTCACTTGATGGAAAAGGTGTCAAATTCAAGCTATGCAAAGTTGCAAAGTGGTGCAACTTTCGTTTTGTAACTCATGTGACCAAGCGGACTGTTCCAACACATCTGAATATGTATCTTTATGCTAGGCATGGTCCTCTTTCACACTAAAACACATGGAATTGCTCTGAGCTATGTTCCACCGGATCGATCCCTTAAGGGTCCAAAGTGCAAAATGGCTGCAAACTTCAGCATGCTAGTACTCGGATACCATGACACTTAGAAATTTCTCATCTAATCCTACAGAAAGGCATTAGATCCCTCTAGAAAAACCTCTCTTGATTTTGGCTATCTTGGAGTGGTTTTCTTGTGGCAGCGGATTTTCACTTGATGGAAAAGGTGTCAAATTCAAGTTGTGCAAAGTTGCAAAGTGGTGCAACTTTCGCTCTGCAAATCGTCTAACCAAGTGGACTGTTCCAACATGTCTAAATAGGTATGTTTACACTAGGCATGGTCCTCTTTCACACCGAAACATGTGGAATCGCTATGAGGTATGTTCCACCGGATCGATCCCTTAAAGGTCCAAAGTGCAAAATGGCTGCAAACTTTAGCATGCTAGTACTCGAATACTGTGACACTTAGAAACTTCTCATCTGATCCTATAGGATTATGTTGAGCCTATCTACAAAAAAGTCTCTGAGTTTTGGCTATCTCAGAGTGGTTTTCCAGTGGTGGAGGATTTTCACTTGATGGAAAAAGCATCAAGTGCAAGCAGTGCAAAGTTGCAGAGTGGTGCAACTTTCGTTCTGTAACTTGTGTGACCAAGCAGACTATTCCAACACATAAAAATAGGTATTTTTATGCTAGGCATGGTCCTCTTTTGCACCGAAACATGTGGAATCACTTTGAGCTATGTTCCACTGCATCGATCCCTTAGGTTGGAGGAGTCTTAAGTTGCAAATTTGTAAGTTGCTTAAAGCAACAAATTTGAAATGATATTGAATGGCCCACTTAGCACTCATTGCATCTAAGTGATGCTCATAGAGGTGAGGCACTAGGCCTTCTCGGGAGGTCACCCATTCCAGTATACTCCAGCTCAAGTGCTTAGCCACGATGTTTTTTCCCCAAGAAGGCACAGTGGAAAAGGCAGAATCTGGTGTACTTTTGATGAGTTGAAAGGAATTCCTAAGAGACATGAAGGAGGAAGAAGGAGTTGTCTATGCAATCATGTTGAAGCCAAAAGAGGAGGAGTCACCTAGTCGGCTACCTATGACAGCAAAGGTGAAGCAACTACTGGATCAGTTCAGGGATATCATTTGTGAAGGCACACCAGCTACACTACCACCTAAGAGGGCAATCAGTCATCAAATTGAATTTGTACCAGGAGCAACATTGCCTAACAAGGCTGCATACAAAATGACACCGGAGCAGAACAAGGAGATAGCAAAGCAAGTTCAAGAAATTTTGGACCAAGGGTTGATCAGGAAAAGAATAAGCCAATGTGTTGTTCCAGTGGTGTTGGCTCCTAAGAAGGGAGATAAGTGGAGAATGTGTACTAATTCTAGGGCCATAAATAGGATAACCATTAGATATAGGTTTCCTATTCCTAGGATAGAAGACTTAATGGACTGTTTACGGGGTGCTAAGTACTACTCCAAGATTGATTTGAAAAGTGGCTACTATCAGATTAGGATGAAAGAGGGAGATGAATGGAAGTCAGCTTTTAAAACCACGAAGGGGTTATATGAGTGGTTAGTAATGCCATTTGGGCTTACAAATGCACCTAGCACTTTTATGAGGGTGATGAATGAGGTCTTGAAGGACTTTATAGGAGTCTTTATGGTAGTCTACTTAGATGATATCCTCATCTTTAGCAAAACAAAAGAAGAACATATGAAGCACCTAGAACTTGTGTTGAAGAAACTTCAAGAGGAGAAGCTCACCATAAATCTTGATAAATAGGGAGGTGTCTAACTAAGGAGTATGGACAAGGATGGGAACAAGTCATTTCACGGGCAGAATTTGCCTATAATGATAGCACAAATAGGTCTACTGGTAAGAGCCCATTTGAAATTGTATATGGATTACATCCAAGGGGTGTACTTGAGCTAAGAGACCTAACAGGTTATGAAGGAATCAGTGGACATGCTGATGATTTTTCTCAGTCAATGAGAGAGGTTCATGAGTAGGTAAAGAAGACATTAATGGAGGCTAACCAGAACTTGAAGGCTAAAAGAGATGAAGGGAAGAGAGATCTACAATTTGAAATAGGTGATTTGGTGATGGTATACTTGAATAAGGAAAGACTACAGAAAGGCATACCAAGTAAGCTGCAGATGAAAAGGATAGGGCCATGTAAAGTGTTGGCTAAGTATGGATCTAATGCATACACGGTGGAGTTACCCAAGGAGATCTCCATTTCACCTATCTTCAGTGTGAAGGAATTTGTGAAGTATAAAGGACCAGAAGTGGATGAGGAATAGTATAGTGCTGAGGTGAGTAAGGATGTGGATGAACTCAAGGTACCTAATAAGATCAGACCACAAGTGGACAAGATTCTAGACTCAAGGATGAAGAAGAAGACTAGGCACAAGACATACATGGAGCACCTAGTGAAGTGGAGACATCAACTAGAGTCAAAGGCTACTTGGATAGCAGAAAGTGAATTTAAGAAGCATGGAATTAGTGAGGAGCTCTTGACACCATAGGTTCCTTAACTTCTTTGTTGCAGGGGGGAGAATGGTGCAGGAGCACCTTAAGGTCTTTTGGAGATATCTTTGCAATTTTGGCTTGTAGGTGGTTCTAGCCAACCACCAAGGGAATAAGGACTATGATGTAAAGTCCCAAGAGTTTTTTTGATGAGTGAATTGGAAATAGGTTTGTTAGGGGCTTGCAGTTTGGGTAAGTCTTGGACACTGTGAGTATTTTGAGCAATGTTGCCTTGGCTATTTGTCCTAAAAGTTGGAAAATGGCATTAATGATACTCTAAGCCCAACCCAAGGGTCCTAGAACGTGGGAGAAAGGTATATAAGGTTAGAAAAACCCTAATACCTGGATTGGAGGATTGTTTTCATGAATTGAGACTTGGAGAGTACATTTTTGTGATTGGAAGAGAGCAAGTTTTCATTGAATTTTTGTGTTTGAGCCTTCATCCAGTCAAGAATGGATTGAAAGGACTTATCTAATTCTTTGAGTCTTCCATTTCTATTAGTTACTTACCTTGTGTAGAATTATATTAGTCATCTAGACTGACTGGTTATCTTTTTGCAAGTTTTTGGTGTTCTTGGTCTCATTGCGGGTTCAGGCCAGTTTTGTGAATAATGAATCCCACTTGACTTCTCGTGGCTTTCCTCTCATGGCCACTTGGAATCAAGTTGGGGACTATGTAAATAGTGTACATATAGGTTTTCGGGTCTTGTTTTGCAGGTAAGGTGATGAAATCATCAAGCATTAGGCGAGTGCAAGTGCATTCTGGCTAGTAGCTTGGAGAGGACAACAGCAAGGAGAGTTGCTAAATGGATTGGTTTGTGCCAATCAAGAGTATGGGAGTATAGGCACATGTATTGCAGTCATGTGTGTGCCAAGAGGAGAGCTGAAGAGGTCGCTAAAGCCCTCAAAGAAGGAAAAAGAGCCAAAAACCCTATGAACCCTTAAAAATAGGGGGTTTGAGGACAATCATATGTACGAACAATGCATGTGAAACTCCTTTTGACCTTGAGGGTGTACTTACTCCATCTCAAGGATCATGCATTGAGGATGACATAGATCAATGCTAGGGCTAACCAATTAATAATTATACACATGAATAAGTCAAACATGTACATGTTAATAAGGGAACTACAAGTACTCATAAGCATGTAAGCCTCAAAAAGTATATACACGAATACATAGTATACACAAATTAAAATAAAGTATATGCACAAATACAAGGTATATGCATAAAAACATGTAAGCCACAAAGTATACACTCAAATGCACGTAAGTCACAAAGTATACACGTAAGTTGTAAAGTATACACTTGAATATACGTAACTCATTTCTATTGAACCATCAATTTAGAATGCAAATATGGACAAGCATCGAAAAAAGACATATGTATTAACCAAATAGCCATGTAGGCATACATAAATATATGTCGATATAAGTATGAAATATATGTACAAAATAGCCATATAGGCTTACGAGAATGCCATCTAGGCATACAATGTCAAATATATCCAATAAAAAATATGTACAAAACTGCCATGTAGGCATACAATAAAGGACTCTGGAATCAAAAGTCATTGCTCTCCATGCCCAAGAAATAAAATCTTTCCCTTTCCTTTTCACTCGGATGGCGATAGTTCTGTCACTCATTTTTGTTGTGCTCATGGAGTGCTCCTGCCACTCCTCCTAGGGTTTAGTTCATGATGAAGTTTTAACTGTTACAATAAGAAGTAAAGACATGAATATATAGAAATTACATTATAAAAAATGATATATTTGACAAAATAATCACTTAGAGCCATCTCACGATCTCTCTCCATGAGGGAAATATCCTCACGCCCATGCTCAGGCGTGCTCAAGCCTTGTATAAACCATACAAATAGACAAAAACTACGTTAATCAATAATAGTTTGATTTCTCACTAACTAACATCTATAACAACAAATGTAAATTAAAATTTACTAATTTGCCTCATACCTCTTCTGTCAAAGCCATCGAGGATTGTATAGCAGATGTCACACCAATATCCATTGCCCTTGTCACATTGGAGGTGTATCATCTCACAACAACTGAAAATAAAACAACAAATTATTCAACGTAATCAATGATGTGCATGTATAAACTACACAAATCTATTAAGTACTTGATTCATTAGTTAAACTCTTTATTCTATTACCTGCGTGAAGGTTTGAGTAAATCTACCGCCATTGGGAAGTGTTCCATTAAAACCTCCAATATTAGTCTATTCAACATCCAAAATTGCATGTTAAATTACCATTCATAAAAAAATGCCATTAATATGCAATAAACTTATAATTGTTTACTAGTTACATACCCTAGTGATAGGTGTACTACAAAAATAGGTTGGTGGGGGGCCGGTGTATCTAGTCTCAACACTGTGACCCTGCAATTTTATTAAAATCATAAAACATTTTTAGTTAATCTTGCATTTCAAAATCAAAACTTAATAAATTAAATTCAATGAACACATGCACTAACTTTTACCTGAATATCAATGCCATATGCCTCATGCAAAATGTCAACTGCCCTCTCCATCTCCATAGTTGCAGACGGATCCTACGTACTAGTCTCCTGAGGGTCGGTGGGGTCATGTGAACAAGTAGCCCCACAAGATTGACACACATGTGTTTGAAGACCACCACTAGAAGACTCCCCTGGATGGCATTGTAGAATAGGGCTAGTATGATGGATGACACTTTGGGTCAAAGTGCTAATTGCCTACAATGTCTCTACATTAGCACTTTCCTTCACGATGGAAGGCATAACAATGTGCTCATGAGGTGGCCTAGCAAGAGCTCGTCTACCTTCTCGCGTAGGATCCAGCTATGCAGCAGGTCTATCCTGAGCTGACCCCCCACCTCTCCCCTAGAAATTCCTCATATCAAAATAATTTGGGATTTTGTTCAATAGGAACTCACTGTATAGTTTCCTAAGGAAATATTGTGGGACCTCACAATTGTTGCACGATGGGTAATTGAAGACCATGTACCACCTATCATAAAACTGCTCCTTCATTTGTTGGTGGTGGCACCAATGGATAGGAAACCTCTTCGCATTGAGGGCAAGATTTTGATTTGTGTGTGGGTTGATGAATAATGAGCAAAAATCACCTTTTGTTATTTTTAAATCTTTCGCATCCTTGTATGATAGTTTATTTGCATAATACTCCCTAGCTGCCTGCCTCCTATCTTCCCATCCAGTTATTTGTTTGCTAATTGAATCTACGTTTGTTAACATATCTTTTAATGAATTTTCTAGGGTCATTCTTTCTGTGGTTGAGCCATTTGGATCACTCAACCTATTGATCAAATCCTCAATTTGTTTTTTGTTGTTCTTAATTTCACTCATTAAATTTTGTTGAATGCCAAGAGGGGGTTGAGTGATTGGTGGAGGATGTTGATGTTGTGGTTGATTTTGATCTTGAGGATTTGGTTGGTCCTCCTGTTGAGGATTTTGAGGGTTTGCAGGTTGATTTGCATCTCCTAAAAATTCAAACAAATAGATATCAAATTCAACCTAAAACTAACAAATTCAAAACAAAAAGCATAGAATCCTTACCTCTTACAGCTCCTCCTCCTCGTGGCACCATAGTTGCAAAGAAATTCAGATTCTTGGTGAAGAAATTCTTCTCCTAGAACACGAGAGTGATATTTTGGGGTTTTTGGCCACGGGTGCAGCAAAAAAACCAGTCAAAATGCGAATGAGAGATTTGCATTTGTTGTTTTGCTTTCAATAGTCAATAACACAAGCACGTTATAATGCGCTCATGTTATGGCTTTGTATCTGTAGTCATCGGAACCTTTCTTGGGTTTAACGAAAGACATAACACAAGCGCATTATAACACGCTCACATTATGGTTTTCAACTTTTTCTTTTTTTAGGGTGTCCACAGAATTGTTACCCATTTCCATGCACCCACCCTACAATCCATACAAGGGATCATTATCTCATACAAACCTCAATGGTACAACAAATGTGAGTTCTCCCAATCTAAATTTTGGAATATCTTTCCCTTTGGTAGATTTAAATCAAGGTCAAAACTTACAAATCTATCAATCAAACAATCAAGGCATGAGCCTTCCCCCTTTACCAACCATCAATCAACCAAATCTGAGAAACACACCCTTCATAATTCAAAGCATCATATCAAATCCTCTCATCTTTCCATCAATATTGCAACAACAGATGGCAACCATCCAAGCAACCCCAATGGTCAACACAACCACCATCCCTCAAGTGTCTCAAGGACCAAGCATCTCAATCAAACCATTCACCACTCAATCCCTACAAATCAATGTGACCATTTTGCTCATCAAAATGGTCAAAACCATTCCCAATCCATCTCCACCACCACCAAAGCACAACACGGCCCATTCATTCTCCATCATGTTGCAAGTCACTCAACAAGCTGCCTGCCAAAAGGTGCTCCAAAACCAACAAGCTGCATAGCTAGCTACTCAGCAATCACAAGCACAATTATATGCCCAACAAGATGCAAAAGCTACACAAGCAACCCAACAAGCACAAGCTCAAGCTCAAGCCCAACACCATGCTCAATAGGTGCAAACACAATTCTGGGCACTATTGCAAGAAATCCATCAACAAGTAGCTCAACTGAAATCCCAACAACAAGTATTGTTTGCACAACAATGAAATGACCAACAACAAGCATTGTTGGCTCAACAACAAATGCAAGTATTACTCACTCAGCAAAGCTTGCAATAGATTCCCACCACAATTTTTGAAAACAAAGATCAAGATCTATCCATCGATGAACACCTTGAACATGTTTCCACCTCATATGATGATCAAATCAACATACATCAAGAGCCATTTTTTAGCCATGATCAAGACCCCTCCTACAAAGATCTATTTCAAGGAGTGTTGATGTTATTTTATCCTATTGACATAATCCAATATCCATCCACCAATGATCGTGTTGACAATGTCTCTACATCACCTAACGAGTCAGAGGACATATCTCAAGGACATATTCCAAAGCATGATCAACATCTTCCATCAAGGTCTAGCAATGGTCCTTCCCAAGACATATTGACATCCTTTGACCTCATGGTTACAAATATTGAAGGAATCCCTAGCTCTACACTTGATCCAAATTCGTTCAAAGAACAAGTGGATATTAAGCCACTTTCCATGCCTAACAAAGACATCCAAGAACCCTTTATAAGAAACCCATCCTTTGAAAGTGACCCATGTCAAGAACTTGATCCAAAGCATGTTGAAAGCAATTCTGACATTAACCAAGATCAATAATTCATATATCAAAGATACTACAATGAAGTAATGGAAACTCTCCTATCTATACAAGATGTTGCAAATAAGGGTCATATCCATATAGCACATACTCCTCCATCTACCCATGAAATGATTTCTTTGGATGGACATGTAGATGATCTTCATTCAAAACAAGAGTCTCATACGCTTACTAAGGAACAAGAGTCTCCTACTCTTAACATTTTTACACCTGATCAATATATAGAAAAATCCTGAGACATATCAGAAATAGATAATGAAAAAGGCTCCTACAGAAGTCGTGAATCAGAAATGCCCTGTGAAATAAATCATGAGGAAGAGTTTTATGAGGACAATGAATCACCAACACTTCTTGAAGAAGCATTAAAATCTGATATTTCACAAGATCAAGCTAAAGAGATCAATCAAGAGGTCAGCTCAAAGATAGAGGATCCTATCACTTATAAAATTCAGTCACTTACCTTTCTTAGGGCAAGCTACCTCATCAATAAGGAAGTTGTCACTTTTGAAGATCCACCACAGAGCAGAGAAGGAGTAGCACCTTGTTTCCAAGGTAAACCATATCCTATTGCAGATAAAATGTTTTAACAGATGAATTATCAAGGCAGAGTATCAAGCCTACATGAATAGGGTATCCTGGAACCAGTGCAGATTATTGGCAATCCTAAGCATCAAGGTCTTGTTTATTCAATACTAGGGGAAACTTCATCTCAAACAAACATCAATATTGGGGGCATGAAGAATCCTTATGATGAAACCAATGCCAAAACTACAACCAACCACATCATGAATCTTCATCCACCCATCACCCCATCCATGAATTGGGACCAACATCAAAAGGGATATTTGAATCAAAGCATGAAGAATGTTATCAAATCAAAAGAAGCTGAGAAGCATATCGGACAAAGAAAATATAAGTGGATACCGAAGAATACAAAGAAATACTATCCCTATCAAACTCCATTAGTCAAAGAAACTATGAGGAAAAATAAAAAGGGGACAAGTATCCATCAAAGATGTCCATAAAGGAAAAAGAAAGCTTCTCAAGCAACATACAAAGTGTATCAATAATTTGGTCCTAATTCCACACACACTTCTGTATCCACCCATCATTGCTTATCTTCCCAAGTTTGGAGAGTCAAAGGTTTCAAACTATCCACCAATCCATCTTTTATTCATAAACACACTCCACCATCCATGCCTCCACAAATAATATCCAACTCTCACATTGACCATGTGTTGGCAATGACCCTTCATCATAAGGATTCAAAGGGAACTCTATCGCGATGTGTGCACAAAGACGAAGTTAACTCCGGTGTCAACAAAGCAAATCAAGAATCTCAAAAGTTGTTTTCAAGTGCACATATCTTGGCAAAGCAACTTCTTCAAGCAGGATATTGATGGCACATTATGACAAAAGCATCTACATCGATAGAACCAATGGTTCAACATGAGCTTTAAATATTTTGCAAAAATACAAAAAAATATAAAAAATATAAAAATCCAAAAAAAACCAGAAAAAGGATTGAAAACAGTAAAGAGAAAAATTGTCCTCTAGTGAAAACCACTTCGGTGACGCTTTGGACAGGTACTGTAGACATCTAAATTTGACCACTTATATCGGGCCAAATTTACCTTTTTGTCTAATTCTTCTATGTTAATTAAATGACATATTTAATTAATATTATCTCATTTTCTAAGGTTTCTAGAAGTACTTAATTAAATACTTTATACTTTACCACTTCATCTGTAAATTAAATAAATGCAATCAATTTATTTAATTTAGTCAATTATCCTTTTCATTTTTAATTCATTCTTTCTCTCTCATTGTCACACTCTCCATAACTCTTTCACTAAACTGGATTAATCCTTCATTAAGATGTGCATATCCTTAAATAGGATTAATTTCACATCCACCATAACTTGCCACTTGCCTCTAATCATCTATTTACACAATCTTAATCCTAATCACTAACCCCTTTTAACATATCCTTAAGTCAACCTTCTTGGTACTTACCTTTTTTTGGTTGACCTCTTTCCCATGTGAATTAAAAATTCACACTTATTCCCCCCATGCATTTGTCTTCCCCATGACATCTCATGTGTCACATCATACCCATGGAACAAAAACACCTTCTAGAAGGAATCTCGTCTTACCCTTTGGTCTCTTCCAAAAAGTGAATTAAAAATACATTTTATTTCTCCAAAGCTTTCCTCTTCTCCATGTGATCATTGAGAGGTCACATCAGTCACATGCCAAGGTACTTGCAAGTACCTTGGGATCACATGGCCTCTAACATGTCATTTGTACCTTTGTCCATCTCACCTTGTCCTTTGGACAACTCACCCGCCACACATCCAAATGTGAGGGCTTGTGAGTCCTCAACTCACCATAGCCCTCCATCTTGGCCATGGTGGTTCAATCCTAGCCATTGAATTCTCTAGAGAATTCAACTTTTCCTATAAATACCCCCCCTCTTCCTTCATTAAAGGATCCTTATGCATTCTTAGCCAACTTATGATCTCAAGCCATTTGAGTCTCCATAATTTGTTATCACATAATTTTCATGCAATATCCATCTTAGCCATTTACATCTTCATTTTGCCATCAAGGACCACACGTGCCATCAACTATTAAAGGGCCAACCAACGGAAGCATGGATAAAGGTATATCAACTTGATTTTCATTTTTATCTTGTGTTTAATTTAGGCTAATCAATTTTGAGGTGTTAGGTGTCCTTGTATTCTTCTTGCATTTTATGATGAAAACCTGGCAAATAGGCATCATGTGTAGAATCGAGCATCTACGTGCGCCATTTCAGGAGAAAGCATCTTATCACATCCATAATAAATCCAACATTCCCTCCATCTTATCCATAATAAATTCATTCATACATGAACCATTTATCCCATCCATTTTCATACATCTACATCCATACTCCAATTTATCTTAATCTTGATGAAAATTTGGTGCACACTTTATACTTGTTTATGGTAGACATCTTGACATGGGTCATTTTCATTGATCCTATCCAATCCAAATGTTATCTGAGCCTTGAAGCATTATCTGAATGAGTGTTCCTCTTGTCACAAGATAATCCTTGGCATCCTTTTCATGCCTACCATATCTATCTATACATCTATCCAAGAATCCACCCATGGCATTCCATACATTGCTAGACACTGGGGGTAGATATTTGCATCCTACTTCGGGAATAAATCTTGATATATATCCTCCAACTTATGTGGTGATCCGAACATTAGAAAACATAAAATCAAATTGGTCAAAGCATTTTTGAGCCAAAAATCCTAATCATTAGCCCATGGCATATTTTGACAAGACAATGTTCTTTATCAAGCATTATCTTTCATTGAACATCAATTTGAGCAATCAATATTAGCTGCATCTAATGTGTAATTCAACATCACATCAAATCATTCAAACAATTTTGTTCCAAATCAAGCTTCATCAATCTTGATTAATCAAATCCAATCAAACCTTGTTTGACTTAACACACTTAGTCAAACCACCCTCTTGTGCGCGAGTTTACTCTAGGATAACACAACTTCCTAGAGTTTACAAGTGCATTATCATCTTATTTGACTTAACACACTTAGTCAAATTATGCAATCCATCATCAACTTGTTTGACTTAACACACTTAGTCAAACTACCCTCTCGTGTACAAGTTTACTCTAGGATAGCACAACTTCCTAGAGTTTATAAGTGCATTATCACTTTTGTTTGACTTAACACACTTAGTCAAACTATCAATCCATCAACCTAATCGATCAACATTAAGCTTGGTTTTCATAAAAATCCCAAAACAGAGCACTGATATCATCACGTATCCATATCGAAATCATCAAAATCATGCGAAAAACCCAAAAAAACATTTTTAAAACTCTCAAAAATCCAAAAACATTGGAAAATCTCAAAAGTCTTCAAAAAAAAAAATTCACCATTAAGTCTTTTCAGTTTATCATGCACATTGACCAAAATGTGCTCATTCCTCCTCCAATCACATGTGGACAAGTGGCCTTCTCTCATTGGTTGGTCTTTTGTCCCACATTGCTCAAATTTTGCTCATTCTTCCAATTTTAAATCTATAAATGAGAGACTCTTCCTCTATTCTAACATCCAAAATTTGAGTAAACTTATTATACTCAATTTCATCTTCAAGCATAGCCATTTCATCTAGTTTTATCAAGTTCTTAGCTAGGTTATGCAAGAATTCAACCAACAAAGTGGATCAAATCATCAAAATCTTACAAAGGAGCTGGGAAAGGGCTAATTTTGACACATCAATTGGCACCAACTCCCCCATGGGATCATGAGTTTGCATGCTTAATTAGGATTTCATTGTTTTCTTGTTTATTTCTTCATTTTTCCTATTTTTAAGCTTTGTAGATGAATTTCATGGGAAATCCTTATTTTTAACTTGCATATGATCTAATATTGTGATTGTTTGCTTTGTTTATGTAGGTATCAAACTAGCGTTCACAACACTTAATCATCAAAAGCCCTTAAAGTTCTTACTGTCACCGGTTCCTTCATACCCTCTTTGCAATGCTTGTAGGTCTCCAACCTATTTTTCAGGGCTTCATTCACAATCTAACCACTATTACAAAAGTTTATCCACACTTTTCAATGCCCTCCTTACAAATCTAATACATATTCAAAATGGGTATCAAAACTTTTATAACACAATTTCAAATATTGTTGTCTTAGATAGATTTAGGCCTAATTAGGCCTGATTTGTATAAAGGTTTGTTGCTTTAATAAATCTTGACCAAAGTACACTTGTCCAGTTCTTGGGACATGTTTAGTTTGACTGGTATATGCTCTTCAAAGCATCAAAGTCTGTTTACAAAGTATTTTTACAAAACTCTAAGGGCTTAACCTTCATAATTACTCTGTTCATAAACTGTACACACAGTTTTTCAGTCAAGAAACTTCATTCCCTCGCATCTTATCTTTATGATTTCTCCCTAAATCCACTGAAACATGAAAGAAAATTCATAGTAGGATAATCTCACAAGAAACCAGAAGATTCCACCAATTAATAAAGGAGAAACATAATTATTTGTCTCTACTCATTAACCATTTAGTTGTGTTGTTCGGTAATAACACATTCAACCAAACCAAAGTCTTTAAAAAAGCTGGTACCTATCTAAAGTATGTGAGGGACCAATATAGATCACATTTAGAGAATAACAAAAAGTACTGGCATCCCCCCATGATTCTGGAGAGCAAGTGGAAGGACCTAGTGTTGGATGGAAAGGAGAAGGTTGAAAAGAAAAAAGGAAAGACACCACTGGGCCAAGGAAGGTATGTGATACTATCAACAATGTAATTATATACTGATTACTCTTTCTTTTTACATAATCTAATGTATTTCAAACTTTTCATAGGTTGTCTGACACATCAAAAGCAACAAAGGAAAGACTAGAAAAACACGGGCATCACAAACTTAGCTCTGGTGGTTATATAAAATTAGTTGCATGCATTGTAAGTATCAATAAATTAAATATTGCATCCAAATAATAAATTGCAAACAATTTTGGTTTTATCACACCATAGAAGAAAAATTCATGATCTTATGCAAACATGTAGGGTTTCGAATTCAACAGAGTGCCCATAGAAGAGGACCTGAAGATTGCCTTCCAGCAATACTATGGAGTCATGGTTGAATGCCTAAGACTCTTGACTGGGAAAACACAAGCTTCCACTACATCTAAAACATAGGTAAATAAACTCAATGAAGTTTATTTAAAATCGAATACTTGTGCAATCTATTCAATATTAATTTCCACCATAAAGTAATTATTTGCCTATTTTTTTTAAACAGACAAGCAATGATAATACTGCACATGAAATTGGAATGCAGCCTGGTGAGGGTGGAGCACAACCTACAAATGAAGCTCATGGTGTGCATCCTGGTACTGGATGTATTTATGTGCTATACAAAATGCAATATGGATTAATACAATTTAACATCTTTAATTGCAATTGGTGTATTAATTAATGTAACCTCTTGTGTTTCAACTTTAGAGCATGTAGAGTGTGATCAACATGTTGAGCATGATCAAGCTAGACAAGATCAGGAACATGATGTGGCCCCATCAGGTAAAGAGGGCCACTCTAATGTTCTTTTAAACATATTTAATTGCAATTGGTGTATTAATTAATGTAACCTTTCGTGTTTCAACTCCAAAGGATTTAGAGGGTATTCAATATGTTGAGCATGAGGCTATAAGACAAGATCAAGAACATCATGTGGCCCCATCAGGTAAAGAGCACCACTCTTTAATGTTCTTTTAATTAATGAAATACTTGTAACAATAATAATAAAACATATCAATTTAACATTTATTTGTTATTGCAACAAACCCCCCCTTGTAGCGGCCTCCACATTGTGAGTACACGACTAAGCATACATTAAGTTCATGAGTAGAGGGCAGAACAACTGAAGGGGGGATAGATGATTTATAAAATGATACTCCACTTCTTCTTTTTTTAGTTGCAAAAAAGAAACAAAAAAAAAAGTGATTGTAATCATATTATGACAACCATATTTTTGATAATATGTTAATTAATGTTAAAAACTGATATTTTTGACAACCATATTTTTGATAATATGTAAAAACTTAAAGACTGAATGTTATATGTTAATTAATGAATGTGAATATGTTAATGAATGAATGTTATATGTTATTAATGGATGAATGAATGAATGTTATATTTTATTAATGTATGAATGAATGATTAATGTTATATGATCGGATATGGGGAATTGAGAGTGATGTGAGGCGAGGGGGGGGGCGGGGGGGGGGGTGAATGAGCTTCCACCATCACATGGTTGGCCCTGTTAAGAAGAGAATATTAAACTATTCTCGAAACAAAGAGAAGCTCAATAAGGTAATGCACTTTTCAATAATTTAAAAAATAAACTACAGGGTTTCATCGCAATTTCAATGAACATAGCCTGACGAACCAAAAAAAATTGCGATGAGTTTATTGTACATGCAACATAGTTTTTGTCATAATGGAAATGACACTTTGCTCCACCTCACCAAAAAATGGATGAACGTTTAGTGTTTTTTTGACGATTTCAAATGGGCGTTATGTAAATTTTTGTGATTTTTTGCATCAATAGATGGACGAAGTTACATGGATTTTGCGACTAATACCCCCAAAAATTTTCATCGCACTAATTGACGATGTTGGGTCATGGTTTCAATGAATAAAAATTGGTCGTTAAAGCAACAAAAATCCTGCGACAAAATTCAAATCAATATTATGTCAGTAAGTCGACAATAGTTTTTCGATATGTCACCAAACATTCATCAGAATTTGTAGTCAAATACAATAGTGACTCTATCCTCAAGACAATCCAAACTCAATGGAGTCCAACAAGGATGTCCATAAAATGCTTGAAAAGGAGGCATACCTATGGAATTATGATACCCGTTATTATAAGCGAACTCCACCAAGTAGAGATAATCTTCCCAATGTGAATGTTTATCCATAACATACATCCTGAGCATATCCTCAAGAAATTGATTGATCCTCTCGGTATGTCTGTCAATCTCGGGGTGATAAGTTGAACTAAAGTTCAACTAAGTACCTAAGGCATGTTGTAAGGATGTCCATAATGTTGATGTAAATATAGGATCTCTATCAAAAATGATTATGCAGGGAATTTCATGCAAATAAACAATATCCTCCATGAAGATGTTTGCCATAGATAATGCATTATAGGATGAATGAACTAGAGAGAAATGTGCTACCTTAGTCAACCTGTCAACAGTAACCATGATGCAATCATTTTGATGAGATGACATAGGTAACCCCACAATAAATCTATCGATATGATGTCCCACTTCCATTCTGGAACAAGACATGGTTGTAACAATCCTATGGGATGTTGGTGCTCGGCCTTAACTCGCTGGCACTCAAGACATCTCAAAATAAAATTAGTGATGTCATGCTTCATCCCAAGCCAAAAGTACAATTGTCGAAGATCCACCTGCATCTTCTTGACACCAGGATGAGCTGAATAAGGTGCTCGATGTGCCTCTGACATAATCAAGGTACGAAGATCATCTGCAAGTGGCACATAGATACGACCCAAATGTCGCAACAAACCATCTGACTCGAGAGTATAACCTGTGAATCTACCCTCCAAGGGTATATATGATTCCAACTTTGTCTTCACCTCTTGATACAGTCTATTCGAAGGAAGTGATTCCATAATCTGACTCCTCAAATCAACTCCAAGAGTCACGGTAGAAATCACATGCCTTCATCAAGTAAGAGTGTCAGCCACTATGTTCTCCTTCCCCTAGATGAATTTCACCTCAAAATCACACTCGCATAAGAACTCCATCCACCATCTTTACCTAGCATTCAAATTAGGCTGAGTAAAAATGTACTGCAGACTATGGTGATCACTATGAAGTTCAAAATGGTGACCCAACAAGAAATTCCTCCACCGAACCAAACCATGAACAACTATAGCTAACTCCAAATCATGAATAGGATAGTTCAGTTCATGATCCTTGAGCTTGTGAGACTCATAATTGATCACACGTCCTTTTTGCATCATAATGGCTCCTAATCCCTCCAAGGATGTGGTTGTAACAATCCTATGGGATGTTGGTGCTCGGCCTTAACTCGCTGGCACTCAAGACATCTCAAAATAAAATTAGTGATGTCACGCTTCATCCCAAGCCAAAAGTAGAATTGTCGAAGATCCACCTGCATCTTCTTGACACCAGGATGAGCTGAATAAGGTGCTCGATGTGCCTCTGACATAATCAAGGTACGAAGATCATCTACAAGTGGCACATAGGTATGACCCAAATGTCACAACAAACCATCTGACTCGAGAGTATAACCTGTGAATCTACCCTCTGAGGGTATATATGATTCCAACTTTGTCTTCACCTCTTGATATAGTCTATTTGAAGGAAGTGATTCCATAATCTGACTCCTCAAATCAACTCCAAGAGTCACGATAGAAATCACATGCCTTCATCGAGTAAGAGTGTCAGCCACTACGTTCTCCTTCCCCTAGATAAATTTCACCTCAAAATCACACTCGCATAAGAACTCCATCCACCATCTTTTCCTAGCATTCAAATTAGGCTGAGTAAAAATGTACTGCAAACTACGGTGATCACTATGAAGTTCAAAATGGTGACCCAACAAGAAATGCCTCCACCGAACCAAACCATGAACAACTATAGCTAACTCCAAATCATGAATAGGATAGTTCAGTTCATGATCCTTGAGCTTGCGAGACTCATAATTGATCACACGTCCTTTTTGCATCATAATGGCTCCTAATCCCTCCAAGGATGTGGTTGTAACAATCCTATGGGATGTTGGTGCTCGGCCTTAACTCGCTGGCACTCAAGACATCTCAAAATAAAATTAGTGATGTCACGCTTCATCCCAAGCCAAAAGTAGAATTGTCGAAGATCCACCTGCATCTTCTTGACACCAGGATGAGCTGAATAAGGTGCTCGATGTGCCTCTGACATAATCAAGGTAAGAAGATCATCTGCAAGTGGCACATAGATATGACCCAAATGTCGCAACAAACCATCTGACTTGAGAGTATAACCTGTGAATCTACCCTCCAAGGGTATATATGATTCCAACTTTGTCTTCACCTCTTGATACAGTCTATTTGAAGGAAGTGATTCCATAATCTGACTCCTCAAATCAACTCCAAGAGTCACGGTAGAAATCACATGCCTTCATCGAGTAAGAGTGTCAGCCACTACGTTCTCCTTCCCCTAGATAAATTTCACCTCAAAATCACACTCGCATAAGAACTCCATCCACCATCTTTACCTAGCATTCAAATAAGGCTGAGTAAAAATGTACTGCAGACTACGGTGATCACTATGAAGTTCAAAATGGTGACCCAACAAGAAATTCCTCCACTGAACCAAACCATGAACAACTATAGCTAACTCCAAATCATGAATAGGATAGTTCAGTTCATGATCCTTGAGCTTGTGAGACTCATAATTGATCACACATCTTTTTTGCATCATAATGGCTCCTAATCCCTCCAAGGATGAATTAGTGCAAACAACAAAGTCCTTAGTAGGATCAAGAATGGCTAAGATACGCACACTCATCAAATTTTCCTTGAATGTCTGAAAATCCAACTGGTATTGATCTGACCAAATGAATTTCTTCCCTTTCCTCTAAAGAGAAGTAATAGGATGAGAAATCTTGGAAAACCCCTAAATAAACCATCTATAATACCCTGCAAGACACATAAAAATTGTTGGACTCAAGGGAACACTGAGAGGGGGGGTGAATCAGTGTTCAATTATTTTCTTCAATTCATCCATTCAAAACATGAAAGGCACTTCATTACTAAATAAAAGAAAGGATGTATGCATTGAAAGTAAACATCCATAACAACATGATGCATAGATTTTTGCATGGAAACCTTGTTAGGGGAAAAACTACGGTGGAGATTAATCCATAATTTGAGTACTCAGAGTATAGTGTTTATAAAAGGAATGTACTTGCATTTAGGCACACTTCCTAGAGCTCACTGCTCAAAGATAAAGGCTTACTGCCTACAAAATTCCAATTAAAACCATCTGAAAAAGGTGAACTGAGATAAAAGCATCTGACAATGTCAGGTAACAATTCGAGTGAAGCTCATGAATCATAGTTTGGATCTGCTCTCTTCTTTTCCACTTCATTGTCTTACTCTGCCCTTTTCTACTCTTCGCATCATATTTGCATTACTGCTCTACAATGACTCACAATTCACGGAATACTACTTCTATCTTCCACACATTCCATGGATCACACACTTAAATGATAAAATCAATCTCTTATACATATCCACAATCAAAGACTAATTAATTTCATAGTCGGCTTCATACGGTATTGAGATATTTTAACTTGTCGGACAGATCCACCACAAAATCTTTATGCACATCCTCCAAAGTTGGTTAGGACCAAGAGAGGACCCATACAATACTTAATTCAACAATGAAACTTATAATTAATTTCATCCTAAACATCCATGAATTCCAACTTTACCGGGTTAGCTTCTAGCATAGATAATTGATAGATTAATGCATTATACCTCCTAGATCGCTTATCAATGAGTGTGCATCAAAACTAAGATATTGAAAGCCTCTATAAACCTTCATCAAGGATTCATAACCCAAAATACCTATCTGGTGAGATGAATAGATCAACTTTTATACCTTTGACCCTATCTCTTGATCTTTGTTTTGTTCTATCAGTAGGAGCCAAAAAGTAGTACTTCTCATTCAGATGCAAGTCTTGAGTTGCATGACCTGGGTTGCCATCAATGACAACACCTACAAGAAAAAATCCTTAACCATATGCCAGCAAAAATGTGAACCTCTGATACATTGGTAGGAATGGGCCAATCAATGATGGCTTGAATCTTCGAAGGATCCACTGCAATACCCTCTCCAGAGATAACATGCCCAAGTTATTTCACCTCAGTTTCAAAAAAATCACACTTTGACAAATTCATAAACAGGTGATTATCTCTCAAGCATTGCAATACCTGTCTCATGTGCTCCTTGTGCTCCTTCGTATCTTTCAAATAGATCATAATATCGTCGAGAAACACAAGAAAAAAATGATCAAGGTATGTGTGAAAGACACCGTTCATCAAACTCATAAAAAATGGATGGTGCATTCGTTAACCCGAATGGTACCACTGTGAACTCGTAGTGTCTGTAACGAGTTCAAAATATCATTTTATGAATATTTGCTTTAGAAATGTGCAACTGATGGTAACCCAATTTTATATCAGTCTTTGAAAACACATTAGCTCCTTTGATATGATCAAAGAGATCATTGATTCTAGGAAAAGGATATCGATTCTTAACTATCACTTTATTCAATTGATGGTAATCAATGCACAACCTTAGAGATCTGTCCTTCTTCTTTGTGAAGATGATAGGTGCTCCCCAAGGAAAAATACTCGGATGAATAAAACCCTTAGCCAAAAGCACCTCCAACTGCAACTAAATCTCTTCTAGTTCATGTATGATCATTTTGAATGGAACCCAAGATACTCTATTCTAGGAACCAAGTCAATTCTGAAATCTATGTCACATTTTGGTGGCATACCCAGAATATCACTAGGGAATACATCTATCAATTCCCCAAGGATAGGGTAATCATCAAGAGATACCTCTCGAATCTCCCCTACCTCCAAGTCATTAACTATTGCTACAAACTATTGGAAACCATGTTGCATACATCTCCTTAATTTGCATAGTAAATATAATTAGTAAGGAGATGGGTCTTTGCACACCAACTATATCAACTTCTGCACCAAAATCATCTAAGCAATGTATTGTCTTCCATCGAGAATCAATCACTACACTATGGGATTCCAACTAGTTCATTCCTAAAACAATGTCATAAAATCCAAGAGGTGTAACCCGAAGATCTACTGAGGTAGATAGCAATCCAATCCTAAGTCTACAACTACGAACAAGGGATTCTACTGCTACTTTTTCCCTAGAATCCAATTCTACCTGCCACTTAACACCTTACTTTACTACCATGAGTCCACATCGCTCAACAATAGATAGAGAAATAAATGAATCAGATGCGCTAGAATCAAAAAGAATAGAAACACTAACACCCTATAACTAACCTGAAGCCTCAACCACCATATTTTGATGATCTACCTAATGGTTATCCACTATAGCAAAAACTCTATGAGAACAACCTGCATCTCCAACTGTTAGCTCTAAAGCTATAGGTTGGTAACCAAACCTTGATGTACCTCACATCGGACTCTACCTCGCAATATGACCCTGCTGACCACATGAGAAACATCTAGTACCCCTGCCAAAACCTCTACCACCTGAACGTGCATTCAACTTTTAGAAACTTTCCTTTGCTAACCATAGATTATGCACTCTATGCTAGCTAATCCTGATGGTTGTGCTTATTATGCAACCAGTTACAGTTCTTCCCAAAGTGTGAATTGTTACCCGACTAAAATTCAGAACTCTTATTCTTCAGCGGGTAACACTATTGTTACTGTTGGTGTCCACACTTAGTGGGTTCCTATTGGTTTCGAGAGGAACCACTTGTATGAGTCAGACCACCACGTAGAAAAAAAATTGTAGTAGGTGCATTACCTATCTAAACACATGTATGTCCACCCAAAGCCATAGACAAATTCTCCTCCACAATTTGTGCCTTCTCCACGGCTACCTCCATCATCTTCGACTCAAAGACTCTAACTCCTCCATTGATACGGGCGTTGAAGCCCCTAATGAAATTGTGTACCAATATAGCCTCGTCATCCACTATCCCTGCATATTATTTGAGCTCGTAGAACCTACGATCAAGCTAGTCGACTAACACAGCCATTTGGCGCAAATCATGGAACTCGTTTGCACGATGATGTCTCCAATGCTCTAATAGGAAACACGCTTTGAAACTCTCCAAGAACATATCCCATGATATAGATCCAATCTCCATATGGATCTTCTGCTCCTCCAATCACCACCATGTAGAGGCAAAACCTCTAGGATGCATAATGGTGCATCTAGATCTGGTGTTGCTACCATAAGGATGCATAGCAAAGCACCATCCCAAGTCTAATAGCCAAGTTTTTGCTTCCAAGCCACCACTAGCTCTGTCAAAATTGGGAGGGTGTTCCCTCAACAAATCTCTCATATTCCTTGCAGCTATGGCATCCTGCTCCAAGGTTTCTACAATCCTCTAAGGTGGTGATATGTCCTGCTCTCTATTCACTTCCTACTCAGCCTCCCATCTAGGCCCAAGATGAGCAATAACCTACTCAAGTAAATCACACAATAGATCTCCCTCTGCACTTGGCTGATTCAGATTTAATTCAACATTCACCTAATTACCTTGAGGATTTGGCTACTCCCCATGCTCACTTTCATGTGAACTCTACGATAGAGTGTTCCAGTGATTAGTTGCATGACCACCACCATGGCCTCATCCATGACATCTACCACATTGTCTAGGCATGTTCCTACACAAGACCAATGACAAGTCTCAGTTTAAAGATGCAAAGATAACAAGAAAACACACACACTATAGAATCAAACATCTAGGACAACCTAATGGGCTTGCAAGAACCAGAGTACCCAGTGTTAGAACCTTCACTCAGATACCAAGTTGTAACACCCTTTCATGGAACCTAGAGAACAACACGTTAAACAACTAAAAAAGTAGATTAAATTTTGTTTTTAAAATTTAATTACAACATGTGAAAAAACAACATATACAAGAACATTCTCGGGGTCCCACAACAATGCTACTAAAATAAATACTAGAAGAATAACACATTAAGAACCAAATACAAGAAACATATGAATATGTCATAACTCGATTAAATTATCATAAAGAGGTTTAATTACAAGTTCAAAATACATCAAATGAGATTGTGACAAATCTCAATACATCCAAAATCATAATACAATGAAGTCTCATGAAATCTCAATGAGTGAATACAATATAGAGGATGGACAAGTATAACTTTCTATCTCGTTCACAAGCATGCCCAGCGATCAACTCTGTGAATGATGTGAATCAAAGAACCTTTCAAGAACAATCTCATCTCAAACTATATCACCTACAAGGGGACCTAATGGATGAAAAGGCACATACCTCCCAACCATGTGTTACTCGAAAGCCCACCCCCATGCTAGGAGATATTATCAGGTCCACAAGTCAAACAGGCATAAAAGAAGATAGGACATACATCACATGGCTAACATACAGATGACAACATAATGACATGATGTTAACTAACCACATGATAATAAACAAACTCCTAGAGGCAACAACATAACAACAGGTGACTCTACGCAAGAGACCACAAACCTATACAAGGATAAGAGTGTCATCACACAATCGATCTAGGTTACCCTAAGAAATCTTCCTAGATTACCGAGCCTCATCTTAAGTTACCCTCGAAATCTCTATCAATTCCCAACCCCTAAACGATCTTTATGTGGAATCGAAACACTTTTCAAGAGGAAAAAGTGATTGACTAAGCCATTCTAGGCCATCCAAACCTACCTTAACCTAAGCAAGCGTTAAAGTACAAGGCGAGGCAAACCAATTATCTAGGTTGTTATATGATTATTACCCAACCCCTAACACTTTAATCTTATAGTTATCACTAGAATAACTACTTTTGATAGGTTACTCTGGTAACCTCTTTAGGTTTCTGACCCCTAACGAAAACCACTCCTCCTATGTACAAACTCACTTACTGATAATGACAAATATAGCCAACATGCATGCAAATGACATCACTCGTATACTCATTATAATCATTATGATACCTTATACAATTCAAATATCTCTTTAAGATAAAATAGCATGCATGGCCAAGTCAAAAATCGAGTCATGCAAGAACGACGATAAACAAGCATACTAGGCTTCTTAATGCAATTAACTAACATAAGCCTGTGGAAGATTTAAACAAAACTCACAACACCAAAAAGTACAATTTTAACTTCAATGACATCATAAGCATGATTTTCAATAATCATGAATTAGAATTCATCAATACTTGGCAAAGTAAGAATGTCTAATTTACTTCTTTCAAACATAATTGTCTTATAAAGCATTGTGAACTTATCAATAATGAAGACAAAACAACGACATAACATCATGTTCCATTTATTATTTGAAAATAACCAAATCATTTGATAATCATTCTTATATAAGAATGAAAAATATTTAATATTGAAATACCATTTATAATAAATCATATATATGTATAAAATTAGAATACCAACAACAAAATAATAGGTTTCTATTATTGATGGATAATAAGCAAAAGACAATTAAAAAGAAACATATTAAATAAATAATATATATATCAATTAAAGATTCTAACAAGATTCTATATTTTCTACATGAGTGATTCACCAAAAAATATTGAAAGCAGAGTCTACTAATAGTTTTGATCGTTCTACACCCAAAGTGAAGTGCCAAATAACATTACTTTTAATACAGCGAACATACAAATAGCTGCACTCACCCAAAAGAAGGGGTTGACAGTAGAAACAAGGAACATGCAATTTACATGTGTAAACTCACACTTCATGTGGGAAAAGATGTGAATAGAAAGGAGGATGGGAGCTACATCTTCAAGTTCAGAAATCATATTGAATAGCCAATAGAAGGATGATACCATGGTGTGAAGACATAGCTTATGGTTGAATCAAGATGAAGAAACCAGTATTCAAAGTAATCAAACAATAATATACATAGTCATGTCTATTCTTATACTAGACTTCAAGGAAAAATTGCATGCAAGAGATATAGCCGATCCAAGTCACAATCAGATCAAATCCAAAACAAAGAATGATTCCAACAGACTAAATTTTTATAAAGAAAAATTCAGACCAAACAATAGAATACACAGGCATGCGTAAATACGCTTGAACTTGCAGGTTAAGAAAAGAATCTAAAAATGTAAATTTTACAAGGAAATATGTGAATCTACCATATTTAATGTGCATTTGAAACATGCAACCATTCAATCACATGGATTCGAAATGAGAGGCCTATATAGGCATAATATTCTAATCAACACCGAATGCATCAATCGCCCAGCCAATAACTAAGGCAAGAGAATAGAGAACTACAATCGATGACATCAAAAAAATCTATCCAAAATGAAATAGTCGACTATAAGAATAATTACGTGTTGTTTATGCGAGTAAAATTTTGTAATAGGCTTCATACAAACGTGCGAATAAAGAAATTATAAATTAGGAAAAAACAAATGTCATGGTGATACAACGGACCCACTGCATTTTCATTCATGTTGGCTTATGATGGTAGGAAAACAGTCTGGTAAAGGTTGTACATGATCCGGGAGGAAGAGAAGTTGTGAACTCTCATTAATAGTGATGAAATTTCATATAGGAAAGAAATAAAAACTAACAAGCAGGAACAACAATATGATGTTCAGGAAGTTTCCCCTAAATCTGAAGATTCAACATATTAACCATACTGTAGAGTAATTTATTTCAACATACGACTACAATACCGAGATAGTTGTTCAATCCACAACCCGATTAAGAAGATTTAAGAAATTTCTGAAGAATAAGAAATACAAAGCTAAGCTTATGTAGAATAACATTTCACTCACTTTCACATTAAATCAAAATTAGCTAACAATGTTTTCGATTTCTTTTGTTTATGCAAGTTGTTCAACATGCAAGCTCAATCATAAGAAAAATCAACATCGTAATCATCATTTTAAATTTTTGGATTCAAGAAACTAAACATAATTACAGAAGAAAACCTGGTGTTCTCCTTCAAATTCAAGAAAATGATGAAGCCAAATATAGGAATTCAGACAACGTATCTTTCCCAACATGAGCCAATCCTCCGAATTTCACAACCTTTAAATTTTTCCAACCAAAAACCCAGATAAGCAAAAAAACTTCTTCCAAAATATTGTCTTAAAACCACTTTTCAGTGAAAACTAATTTTTGTGTAAAAATTGCATAACATGATTTTTCATTAATTTTACAATTAAATGCAATTCACAAAGCTTAACTAATCAATTGCATGCACTCAAAATTGAATGGAAATTAAAACTAATTAAATGAACAAGTTAACAATTTCTGACAATCAGTTCAAATTCACAGATATTTTGTGAAATTTATTGAAAACAACTCTTTTACAAAATATCTATTTTAATAACATTTAAGTTGGACATTCAAAAAGAAATAACATTTAATTAACATTCTATTTTAATAATTAAGCTAATTAAATCTTTTAAATATTAATCAACCTTTAGAAAACAATAATTAACTTTAATTTAATATAATCTTAACATAATCATTTAATCTAACACTGCAATTAAACTCACAATTAAATCCAATACTTACTAATTAAATCATTTAACTAATTTAAACAAGTCAATCTCTAACATGATGAACATGCAAACGACATGACATTGAAACTAGAAGCCACATAACAAAACAACAGACAAACATGAATGGGTAACAAACGGATACTTGTTCTATCAAGAACGATGGCTTAAGATAGAGGACCAGACACTATCTCTCATTAACATATTTACATTGGGTCTTGGCACACTAGACCTGACGAAGCAGGTGGAGTCAATTCTTGTACCCGCAAACTGAATCAAACGACACTGTCAAACATGTCAATATATATATCATAAAACACACTGTGAAGAAGAGTCACAGCATAGTAGGGTACTCACAAGTGAGTAATGCTACACTATCTTCTTCACCAAGACTGGCATGCATCATAATATAAAAAACATCAATTACATCATGATAACATCATCAACATTCAAAAACAGAATCAACCATAACCCACACATGTCTATAATAATGTCATTTCAAGAGCATAACCAGATGATCACAATGTCAAATGTATCATCTGTAGAGTATAACAACCAACATAACATCAATTTCATAACTAGAATAAGTTAATGTAGCATCCAAAGCAACTAAACGACTAATAAACGACCATAAGAAAACTGAAATAATAGTATCAACTAGAGGAACACTACACTTTTTTTTTATTCCCCATAACAAACTATTCATTAACGTAGTTTGCCTCTTCTATACTCCATATTTTAAAGTTCTATTTTTTCTATAATATTTAGTAGAAAATAAGTGTTATTCTAATACCTCATACAATTTCTCTATTTTTCTTCAATATTATTACCAAAGGATGTAGCTTGAATCTTGTATCAATATGTTTCAAATTTTTCTATCTGTGTATAAATTAAAAAAAATGGGCAAGGTTTTCTTTACATAAAAGCATTTAGGATCTCATCATATAATTGTTGTCATAACCTAAAGAAAATAGGTATCGTCATAAAGAATTGGGTTTAAATAATTGATTTGGAAAGTTGAAAAGATGGTTGTATAAGCATGGAGAAATGTAGTCGGCATAATACAGTATGTTGTGTATTTGTATCAGTCAATATATGATGGTGCAAAGAAAAACCACAAAACCCATTCTCATTCTCCTCCCTACCATATTGGCATCATGAAGCCTCATGGGCTCTAGCCAAACCCCCGAGCAAGAAAAGTATGGAAGACCCATCAAAAATTTAATGGAGTCATATATCATATATCACAATGGCCTATTAGAGTAATATGTTGTTTACTTGATTCATTTAATCATGTTGATTAATTAATTAAGTCTCTTTTACTTTATTTCACTTAAGCTAAACTTGGGAATCTTTATTTTGCATTATTAAATTAGTCATGTTGTCTCCTTCATTATGATCTTGACACTAGTCACATGCTAATTTAATCTTCATCCTAGGGTTTTCACTTTAGGTTTTGATCTCCTTTCTTAAGGATCGATCTCTTTGTAATTATTCAACTTCTCGGGTAATGCATCTTTTGCTTCATGTTTGCAAAGCATCATTCTTGTGTCTCTTGATCCCCTTTGGTGATAGGTTATTTGCTTACAGGTGTTCATTGGGATTTGTGAGGTTGGATTATCAACTTCTATATGGTATCAGAGCTCCAGATCTACAAGCTTCTTGTTCTTTTTTGTGAGATCTTTCCTTGAAGTAGTTTTACAATGCATCCAGGGTCAAATCAGACCTCTCCATTGAATCCAGAGCTACCAGAATAGTCAAGATTGACCTTTGTTTTGTCCAAATTTTTGCTTTTGTTTGTCAGATCTATGAGGGTTTGAAGAAAGGGTTTTTTCCTAGATCTAGGGGTTGCTTGATTTTTTGGAGCGTTTTGAGCCCAAATAGACCTCACCATTGGGCTCAAAAGGCCCAAAAACCCATATTTCCATATATAATTTGTCAATTTTAGAGTAGATCACCCCAAGGAAAAAAAAAATTACCTGGCAAGGGTCGTATAGCCTCCTACATGCATCTCGAGGTAAATTTTCATCAAAATATATATATATATATATATATATATATATAAATTTGCAAAAACAAATTGCAATTTTTAATTGTAAAAAATATATTTTTAAAAGCTTTAATATTTAAAAAACAAAAAGTTTTTGAGAAAAAATTGTCTTTAAAACAAATTAAAGAGGGAGGTACATGCATAGGTACATACCTGCACCCATGTGGTTGGAGAGCTGGGGGTGGGCCCACGTGCCTCCCCACCCAAAAAAAAATTATTGTAAATTTTTTTTTATTGTTTTAAAAAAAAAACATTTTTTTTTTTAAATAAGGCAAATTGTAAAAATGCATCGACGATCATTTGACCATCAAATTTAGGCCCCTATTTTTGATGTGATGGCCATATGACTATCAAATTTAATGTCGCAAACTGTGTTTTTTTGCTCTTTGAGAGTTGTTTTCTTCTGGAGGCCATAACTTTTGCCCACCATTTCAAAATTAGGAAAAAGAGATATCAACAAAAAGAGGACTCAAAGTACTTTCCAGTGGTGTAGGTATTTTTGGATATTTTTTCCCAGGCCCCTATTATTTCCAGTCAAAGTCGGATCTTCTTTTTTGGAGTTGTCTTCAGTGTTTTCGGCATAACTTTTGCATACGATGTCGAAAATGGAAAAATGAGATATCATCGGAAAGCTGGTCTCGAGCTCTTCATAATGGTGCAAGTGGTTTCTATTTTTTTTTTTTTCTATAAATTCTTCTTCTCATTTGTAGTCCATTTTGGACCTTAGGGGCTCACATTGCATGCATTTATCATCTATAAACACACTGAAATAAAGTGCCTCAACATTGTATGTGTATTATTAGGAATCTTGCATATCACTTTGTGCCTAATTGTACTCACACTATGTTATAAAGTTCCATGGGTGTTGATTTTTTCCTTTGTTTTCCTTCATACCTTTCTCATGTGTGTGTGACTTTTGTTTTCGCACCCTTTATATCTACTTGTACTTTCATGTTGCACATTCATTTGTTCTTGGTTCTTTATCATGCACTACATTTTGGAATTCATTTCAGTGTACCTAGCATACCTCTCCCTTGTCAGCATTATGGGGGTTTTCTACTATTGGTGGTAATGCTTCATTGGTTTCACGTTACAGTGAGCTATGTATATAGTATTTGTTCCTATGTACTAGGCAGATGCAGTGACTGGTTATCCATGCATTTTAGTGAGATGGAGCACTTACCATATGGACACTCTTGCATTCCTATTTCTAGAGGTGACCTTCCATTTTTCACATGATCAGTTCTTCAGAATTTTGGTACTTTTTCCATCTGTATCTTCGAGTTCCAGATATTTTTCCTTGGTTTTCCATCAGATTCGAGTAGTGTCAATGAGGGCACTCATGCAAATTCTTGTCTTCTTGATCTAGATCATCATTTGTTTCAGAGGAGGTTTTTCTTTCAACATTTTAGTAGTCATTCTACGACAATGTTTTTAGCTTCTTCATGCCCCAGTGGTGTTCATCCTTTGATCCTATCTTTTGGGATAATTTCTTCTTGATTGGAGGCTTCTTTGTCATTCATTCTTGTTTTGAGGCTTCTTCATCCTTCACCTATATTTCTCTCTTTTGGAGAAGAGTTTTTCCCATGAGGTTTTCTCTTTTTCTCCTATTGTGAGAGATCTTTTACATTTGTACATGGGTACTCCATCAAGCCTTATTTGTCGGGACCCATCTTTTCTTTCATGCATTTTGTCCTTATTTTCTTAGCTTCTCCCTAAGTTCATCTTAAGGGGGGATGTTAGAGTAATAGGTTATTTAATTGATTAATTTAATCATGTTGATTAATTAATTAAGTCACCTTTACTTTATTTCACTTAAGCTGAAAAGATGGGTATGTTGATAAAGAGTTGTATATAGATATTTTTTTCCATAAGCTGAAAAGATAACTGTAGAAACATGGACAAATTTAATGTGTACAATAGACTATATTTATTGTATTCAAGTGCATGTAATATTTTTTGCATGCATGTATATATAGCAACAAATATATGACAGTGAAAGGAAAAAGCACAAAACCCACGCTCATTCTCCTCCCTACCATATTGGCATCATGAAGCCTTGTGGGATCTTGCCAAACTCCCGAGCAAGAAAAGTATGAAACTCCAATGAGAAATTTCATGGAGTTTCATCATATTACACAATGATGAAGTTGCAAAAAATTTGTGTGTTCTCATATATGATTTCCTTTTTGTATTTTTTTTTGCTGCAATAACTTTTTTAAAAGAGTGTTGATAAAGATTTGGGCAAGATGGAACTTGTTTGTAATGTTGATAAATATAGGAAAAAAAGAATATATGGGAGATCTTGTTTAAAAAAAAAACCAATTCAGTGGATGAAATACCTAGATATCATTAAAAGGAAGACATCAAAGAAATATCAAAGGTTTTGCTTCAAAGCATAGAATGCATACAAATAACTTTATAAACATACCCAATTTTGATATGTACTGGAGTCTATCTAGCCATGCAGGAAGAAAAGGATTGAATGTATAAGTTAGTAAAATATAAATTTATAAAACAAACCTTGTTTATGCTTACAGTTATGGTCATCTTTTAGGTACCAATTGTCCCATAAATGGTCTTCATATCTCCTTGTCCATCTATGCTTGCATTGAGCCCAACATGATATTACTGCAAAGAAACATTTTATTTGAATCTATGAAAATATATATCTTTGGTTAGATGTGTATGGAACGGAAAAAATATATTGCAAAACAACTTACAACAACAACAGGAGGCCAAAATCTATAGATTGTGGAGCACAACACTTGTAAAACCCTCCAATCTTCTATCTAATGGAGGTGGATGGCAAGATTTTTCAATAGTCTGCTATCAAAGCAACACCATAGTGGCTCATTTCACAATGCAACCAAAACAATATACATCCTCACACTGCAATATTGAATATTGCATTTACATCCTCACACTACAACATCAAACCACCTTAGATCAAACCCCCTTGGATAGAACCCCACTAGTATTAAACCATACCTATAATGGAGTCTCTCTTACACCTATAAAAATGCTGATAAAAAACCACTTTTGATTTACCTTTTGGGAGATCAAATGAATTCATTTAAAATTTATTTTTTGTAAGTATGCATTCCTTATTATAAGCTTCCCAAAAAGTATAATTTTAAATTAATTTAATTTAATTATTATATTTGTTTTTTATTTCTTGTGAATTTAAGTTTTTCACTGAAAATCAAGCTCTTTGTTCTACACATGTAGAAAAATAGAAAATTATCGAAAGAAAAATTTGAAAAATATCAGTGCACTAGATATTGAAATCCTTGATCCAACAAAAAAAATTTGAATTTTGATACATATAAAAAAGTTATGTTGTATACAATCTTCCTATGTCTAAATTATAATTGGTTTGACTTCGAAACTTGATTAAGGAAAAAAATATTCAATAAAACACTATGAAACCAAATGAAAGCACTAGATATCATACTTACAAATCTAATTTTTTTTTAAAATAGAATTTTATCCTTCATGGAAAAAAAATTATGTTGTATACGGTGAGCATCACTCCTTCAAAATGGTGTTTACTGAAAAAAACTAGTTTTTTTAAGGAGATGGATAAAAAAGTGCAATTTGTTTCCAAAAATTTTGAAAAAAATATATTTAGAATCTATAGACAAAATGTCACAAATCATTAGTTTGCATCATCTTCAAATTCCTCATGGTTTAGATTCTATAGGTGCCTGAAAGTGAAAATTTAGTTAGAGAAAATCAGTTCAGATCTAGTTTGGCCAAAAATTGTAAACCAGTATTGTGGGATCACCCTATTACTTGGTATGTTTCTATAAAATTTAACTTAAAATCCTTCAAAAGAGGATGGTATATGATGTGGAGCCAATGTGAAAATAAATCTTTCAAAACCTTTTTCATAATCTGAAACATGAGGTGGGGACATGAGCATTTGGTGGGGGTTGGAGCTGTTCCAACCGGGCCTCTTTGTTGTGACGTCGAGTAGTGTATTTTTTGTTGCTTAGTCTAGAGTATCTCTCAAATGAGAATGTTGGATCAATGTGGATTCTTTCAATTGATTTAACATGAGAGATAGTTGTAAAAGCTAGCCCCTGCCTTTCTTTGTTGCATATGTTTATTGTTGCTTTGTCTAATGTTAAGCCTTGTGCTTTATGTATTGTGATTTTCCATGCCATGGTGAGTGGAATCTGTGTTTTACTGCCTCAGGTTATGGCTAGTATGGGGATGTCTCTTGGGTTTTGTGGGTCCCATGGTGGGCCAATGTAATTTTGGAAGTGGAAAACAACATAGTCAGGGAGATCTGGCGGTTTGCAACGTGCATTGTACACAATAGTTGTAACAAGACCAAGGGATCCATTGACTAGCCTAGCTTGAATCCACAAATTTGTTGTTAGCATCACCTATTCACCAACACAAAGTAGTAGTTATAGGAGAATTTTCTCATCATCTCCATAATTAGATGTCTTTTGTTGTGTTACTCAAGCAGTGCTAATGATTATGGGAAGGTTTAATTGTTTGATCATTTTTTATTGTGGAATGTGACTAAGTCATTTGTGGCAAACAAATGTGTTGCAACATCAAATTGTTCTCTTTCTCTGGGTGAGATAATTTTATTTATTTGTTTCATAAGCTCTTCCTAGTCATTGTAGAGAGCCTCACCATTTCTTATATGGAGAAGGATTGCCTGGAACTTTTGTTAGGTAGGACTATCTCCTTGTTGGTGAAAAATAGTGTCCAATGTTACTGAGACTGTGAAATTATACCATAAGGCTACAACTGATGAGCATGAAGCATAAATAGGAGTATCCATGACTGATGGCAACTGACCAATATCACCAATAAGTATGATAGAAACACCACCGGATGATTTCATTTGGTTATTGGGGAATGCTTGGGGCAATCAACTATCTATTTTGAGCAGCAACTTCAGGCCTAGAAAACTCATTTCATCTATCAAAATGTATTTGAATATATTTAAATTATTCTTGGAATATTGTTAATGGTTGGCCTTGCAAAGTCCATTCATATCATTTATAGGAATTTTGAGGGTTGTATAGATTGTGGAGGCACATATGTTGTAGGTAGCAAGACCTGTAGGGGCCAATGTGAGCAGCAGGCTATTGCATCCAGTATTAGAGGTGTTTATTTGTTGTCTTATACAATTTATCAAAAAGGATTTACCAATGCCTGTTGTTCCTTGATTGATCGTGCAAAGAGTGGCTTTGGGGAATTTTGCATGTGATGGGATTGGATGATTTGAAGAGCTAGTTGTTGTTGGGTGATCCCACAATAGTGGTTTACAATATTTAGCCAAACTGGACACTAAAATATATTTTTCTAACTAAATCTTCACTTTCGGGCACCTATAACGGCTAAACCGTGAGGAATTTGAAGATGATGCAAACTAGTGATTTATGACATTTTATTTGTAGATTCTAAATATATTTTTTTCAGAATTTTTGGAATCAGATTGCACTTCTTTTTTCATCTCCTTCGAAAACTAGTTTTTTTCAGCAAACAACATTTTTAAGGAGTGACGCTCATCATATACAACATAAAAAAATTTCCATGAAGGATAAAATTTTAATTCTTTTGAATCTAGATTTTTAACTCTGATATCTAGTGCATCCAATTGGTCTCATAGTTTTTTATTGAATATTTTTTCTTTAATCAAGTTTTGAAGTCAAACCAATTACAATTCAAACATAGGCGAACCGTATACAACATAACTTTTTTTGTATATATTGAAATTTAATTTTTTTTGTTGGATCAAGGACTTCAATATCTGGTGCACTCATATTTTTCAAAAAAAAATATTGATAATCTCCTATTTTTCCACATGTACAGAACAGAGAGCTTGATTTTCGGTGAAAAACCTATGTTTAATAAAACTAAAAAACAAATACATAATAAAACCAAAACATATTAAAATTATATTCATTGGATAGCTTGTTCCAAAGACTACCATCATCTAGTTGGGTTTGTGAAGTCTCCTCCATTTTCATCCTTAACCCGAGCTTCGAAGCGTAAAATTTTGGACTTCTTTTAGTTCTTGAGGGGGAGAAAGGGGGGTTTCCTCGAACCAGGGTTCATTTGAACCCCCTTTCAAAACATGTTTTCTTTGTGTTTTTTTGGTGGGAATGGTGGGACCTTGTATTTAATTGGTTTGCTCGAACCAGGGTTCATTCGAACCCTTTTTTAGTTTGCTCAAACCTGTAGGTTCATTCGAACCCCAAAAACCATTTTTTTTGCATGGGATCATTTTTTGCAAGTTTTCCTTCCTCACTCAAATTGTAAATTTTTTTATGGGTTTTCCCTATTTTGGTGAAAGCTTATGGGTTGATGTATTTACAAGAAAGGATTGTATCGTAGCTTTCTCACGTTGTGCCTTGGCCGATGGAATGAACTAAAAAGAAATATTATGAAGTTGTTCAGGAACATGGTTTGTATTCCATGAATGGTTCATATCAAAGTCTCGTGTACCCAACAGTTGGAGCTGATTTATACTAAAGTTAGTAGTAACACTGGAAGTTGAGACAAAACTCCTCATTCATATTCATCCATAGAAGGTTGAGGGTTCAAATCATCACTATCACTGCCATGATGTTCTTCAATGGTGGATATAGTTGGAATTCTATTAACATGCCAAGGATGATAACCAATTGTTTTAAAAACTTTCCAATTTTGTATTATGTCTTGTCTGGCAAGACCTATATCTGTGTGTATGTTTTGAAAAGGTTTGTATAACATAAGTTCAGTCCAACAAAATGTGTCAAATATTTATGTATCTTCAAGGGGAACAACCTTGAACAAGGGCTACACAAGAACAATTGCAGTTTTGTGTCTCAATTCATTTGTCCTTTTTGCATTGGTTTGAATGTGTGTATAAGTGGACTGAGTCAATTAGGGATACATCACCCCGCTCTGGAGGCCTTTACATATAGCAATGAATATAATTTGTTGGTAGGCCTTCATCAACATCATATTTACTTATACGGAACCATGCCTTTTTTCCAACATTCAAGCGAACATATTGTCGACTTGAAGTGACAAGGGGCAATTTCTGTAACATACAACAAATCTCCTATGCAAAGATGTCACGCTCCACAAGAATGTTCATCATGTGAATTTTTGATATGCAAGCAGTGCTCTATCCTCAACTATATTTGTATTTGCAAGTCTTTTCAATATATCAAGGTAATTTTCTAATTTATTCTCAGATTTAGTTGCATATTTGGAGATATAATTTAATGCAATTTGCCTAGAAACAACTGGCTAGCAGTCAACATTGGCATGACAGATTGCAAGCATCAGTAGGCTATGAATATTTAGGTGATCATCATTTCTTGTTGGCTTGTAGGATTTGTTAGACTCAACATCAGATGTAAATGTAGAGGTAAGTTGTTGCCAAGGTGCTTTATAGCGGCATTGTAATTACTCTCCTTGTTTCCTTAACAAGTATATTCAGAGCATTTTGTGTGCCTTTGAATTGTATTTAGCAACTCTTCATAATCTATGATTGGATCACTAGAAATAATCTAGCTCGTGGAAAGTAAACACGGATTTTCTTCAAAACAGTGGTACATTATGAGTAATCTTTGTGCAGGGCAACGTGGATTCCAAGCTGAAACAAATCTATCAAAAAAGTCCCTTGCCATGGTAACATCATGGTGATTGGACCAATGAAGAGTGTCCATGTTCAAGGCTTTTGGAAGCCATAAAAAACCATGCACATGTGCAGATCCATGATGTTGTCATTCATATCTATACCAATATATCTTTTGCATGCAAAAGCTTTTCAATCACCTCTTCAAAAAAATTTGAGAATCTATGATGCAAATAAATATGTTATATGTGGATTTTGAATAACACTATCTATCAAGGTCTTTGTTGAAGACTCCATCGCCAAATGAGCCACAAAAGAGAAAACATTTTGCAAATCATACCATTCTGTGTCTGCATAGCTCAGAGTGAAAAAAAGGGTAGGTATCTCAAGTTGTTCAATCACTGCAGATATTTGGGCCTAGCAACAGTTCCAAAAGGAGTGAGTCCCATGCAACGATGCACCAAAACACATAAGTTTCTCTGCTATTTGTTCATTAGGAGCTGCTTAAATTCATTCATGCAATGCAAACAAAGACTTCAAGATTTTTTCTTCTAAATCTGATATGATGAAGATAGAAGTGGTATGTTGACTATGATGTCGCATTATCAAGTTGTAGAGGAAATACCTAAACCTGACATGTTTGTCAAATCTATGGTCAAAATATTTCATTAAGTGGAGGGCGTATTCATGCAACTAAATTTGAATATTCCTTGGTTGGAGGGGAAGTGTTGCTCCAGTGGGGAACAATGTTGGGAAAGCCATTGTAAATAAACCTTCAGCATTGTATTCATTAAAAGGAGAAGAGCTAATTTCAAGCCAACACAAGATATTTTGCTCCCTTTTTTTTAATTTTTAATACTTGTTTGATGGCTTGGAGCTCTCATGGAGCATTTGGCAAGAAAGGGATAAATGATGAAAAGGTTGAAGAGCCATTTTCATGTTCAACAGCATTTGTTGAGCTAGTTGATGGCATCAACTCTTCATCGAAAACTTTCTCTATTGTATGCAAGAAATTGAAGACATCAACAACAATATCAAGTAACATATTAAGAGCCTCAACATCAATCTCAACATCATTGTAGTATTTTTCATATTGAATTTTATATTTCAATGCATCCATGACATGATGTTTATTAACATATTAGTCATAGTTTTCACCTTCAATGGTGGTCCGTCATATCATCACAACCTCAAGGTCTTGTAATTGACACAACAAAAGTTTTGCAATGCTTGAGATATCTTGAGGAAAGCTTATTGTGTGACCTTTGTATTTAAACTACCCTCCTCTAGCATGGGACACTTGTAAAGCTAGATCCACCCTAGCAATAAGCATTTCTTCAACCTGTGTTAGCTTTTTTAGCAAGAATGGTTGTGGGCTTGGGTCCATGCCATTTGCAAGGCTGAAACAATGGGAGCCTTTTTCATAATAACATCTAGAACACATGGTTGTTGAATCGGATGCATGATTGCACATCCCAATGTAGCTTTCTTTTTTACAAACAAAAAGGTTTGACAATACATCTATGCATTGTCGGAACCGTTTCACCAAAGAAAGGTAGCAATCATTGAAAAATTCTTTGAGATGTTGTTGGTGTGCTAGTGTAGCAAGGGGATTGATTTGAGATTGTATATTGCACATATCTTGTGACATTGATACCAGTATGCTTCTATCCAAACTACCATGCACACTTTGGCAACCTAGGCGAACAAGACAATCTGGGGCAAAAGGAGTGGGATTTACCATTGCCAATGGGAGCTGCAAGGGAAGTTTGACAGTAGGCAGAGGTGTGCTTGTTGAGTTAGCCTTTGTTGCAAGTATTTTGTATGAAACTTTGCATAAATTTTCTCTTTATGATGGGTATAGTACAAATGGTTTTGTTGTTATTTTTTAGCCTTTTTAATTCAGCAATTGATTAGATTGTTGAACTTGAATGTATTGGGATGCCTTAGGAATATACATACAAGCTCAACCATATTAGCATATATGAATATACATGTGTATAACCATAGATATATTTAAAGTAGTAATTACACATAAACATATATAACAAAATATATGTGTATCCATGTGTATATAAATGTATATCTATGGATGATCACAAGAGAAATATAGTCATGGTTTGAACATTGGAATATATACAAGTATTCTACAGATTTTTGTGTTAACCATTTTCACTATTTCACTATTGTTATATGTCACATTTACAAGAATACAATATTAGATGCACGCAACCAATCCAAAGTTGTGCAGCTATGTTGTGCTTTGGATTTTTTTTGTGCCTATATACTCTAAGTTTTTCTTACCCATCAAATTATCTCTGGCCTATGTATTTGGAGTTTCCCACCAAGATTTTCATTAGCCCAGGTGTGGAAAGCATTCCTTTTCATCGGCAATGAATATGTCTGGAAGGCCGATGATGAGTTTCCCAAGGTTGTTCACCACGACGGTCCATGGAGGTGGAGTTTTTTTACCATGTGGGATGGCGATGCTGGAGGGTTGGGTTGCCTCGATAGGTGGAGGCAGAGTGGTAAATGCTTGCTTAAATTTTTGCACAATGGCAATGAACACAACAGGATTAAGTATACCTTTTATACAATTTCTCTATTTGTTTATAATATTTAGTAGCAAACAATGTAGCTTTAATTTTGAATGGACAAGCCGACTGTTACATACACTACTTGTCTTGTACCAATACTTTTCAATAGGAGCAGTTGCATATATATATATATATATATATATATATATACAAAGGGTCAGTATGAAAGTATAAAGATATTCAAAATAAAATTAGTTTAGTAGTTGTAAAGGTATGTTCAGTTTTGTGTCTTGTGTCGATGGGGACATGTTATATGTTTTTTTCTAATAGTGTATTATTTTGAATGTTATACTACATAAATATACACATACAATAGCCCCTACTTATGTGCTGGAAAAGATCAATGTGTATCTACTTCCACATCTATATGTTTTACTAGGGTCAACCATGTGTGTATACACCTAAAGTCCAAGAAAATTGAAAACATAAATAGGAAAGGGTATCTGTTGTGTGTTTCTGTATTTCAGAATCATAAAATTAAAGAAATTGAAAGGTAATGTTCAGGTTGAATACAAAAGAGGAAAGAAACAATAACAACAAATTTGCAACAAGTATAAGAAAAAAGAAATATAAACTTACGGAATCAAGATCTGGAGGTTGGTGGTTGGCACCTTCAAAGTCGGACTCCACAATGGAGCCTATGGGGGATGTCACCAAATCAATCTTGGGAGGCTCTGGAGACCCATCCACAAAGCCCAACTCTACAGACATAGTTGCGGGAACTTTTACAAGGAGAAAATGTTGCAATTTTAGTTAACTAATTAAGAGATCTATTTCACAATAAAAATAAAAGATTAATGTATTGCAACATCCAATGGCAACCGGTAGACAACTTAGAAATATTGATAATTTGCCAACCATTTTACTAATTTGATTAAATGAAAATGGGTATAACCATTTCACTTTTAATACCATCCAAACAACTCATGAGATACAACAACAAGAATAAAAATGATAAATGCAAATGTATATATCCCTATATGTATTTTTTTATCTTTGAGGTTGCCTATATATGTATGCATGCAATTTTTACTATATTTTTATATATACCTATATGTAGATATTTGTATATATTACTAGTTGGTCCCTTCATCCTTTCTTATCCAAACAATAGGATATACAACAATAAGAATAAAAATTATTAAGTACATATATGCATTGAATTTCCCCTTTCTGCACATTTAAAAAAACACATATAACTAGATATATATATCCATATGTACACATGTATATATCTATTTATATATACGATGTTATATCTAAGTAGATGTGTATACTATATTTATTCCTGACTATGTAGTCATTGACATGTCAAGCAAGGACCTCTATAAAAATGGGCATGATGTCATAGGTGCACAGTAGCAAGAAGGAACAATAAGCAGAGGGGAAAAAATTTGCAAGTTAGCAACATGTTTTAAACATTGCAGCTTATTAAAATATATATGCAAGAAGGGGCTCTTGGCCACCTTGGAACACAAAAGTAGAATGATAAATAGTTGCTCGCGATGTTGGACAACAGAAATCAAGATGGTGGGAGCAAGCAAATGCAATATTCAATGTTTGCAGCCTCAAAAAATTATATTGTTGTTGGCTTGAGCTATAGTTTTGTGCATTGTTTTTGGTGTTTTTCAATGTATTCAGTTTTGATAGGCGCATTGCACTGGAAAAGTGTAAACAATTTTATAGCTTTGTTATTGATGCAAGAGCATCTAGTGGTGTAAGGGCAATCTTACATCACCCAAAAATATATTTACTTTCATTTAGCCTTTTGTAGATGTTTTTGCATTTTTGGATACCCTTTTCGTCCAAGAGGAATTCCCAACTTTTAGAACTGTTTTTTTTGTTTTTTATGCTCAACTGCTATTTTTAGTAGGTGTGAATTTGAAGGTGTGAGGAGGCGGAAATTTAAGTGAAACTTCAGGACAGAAAAATAAGCACTTTGGCGAAAGAATCAAGTCAAGATCATTCTCGGTTTGAAAGTTACTCAAGTTTCGGTTTATGCTTTTTTACCCTATAAAATCTTCGAAGTCAATTTTGAGGCACTTAGAGGCTCCGGATGGGCCGAAAATTGGTGGAAAATAAAAATTTGTTGGCTAAGAGGCCCCACTTTTTAGAACTTCATTTTCTCAAGAGATTTTTGAAAAGGTATTATGATCGAAGATCCAATGGTCGGATCTAAAGTTATGGCTCCCGGAAGTTGGTGCATTTTCATAATGTGTTAATTTTCGAATGTAGTTTAAATTTTGAGTTCCAAGTTATACTTTTGGGCGCCAAACCTCCAAAACTCATAATTAGAATGTTGTTTTTGGCTCCAAACCGAAAAGGTTCTATTGATGGGCTAGTTTCTGATTTTTTGGGGAGCTTTGGGGGAAGAAGATCGCATACTGCAAAGGGGAATTTTGATAGTTTTTGTAACTTGCATGTTTTGCAGAACTCGAGGATTTGGGATCCTCTGCATGTAAGCATTTCATTATTTTGAATATAATAATATTCTCTAGTTTTGTGTGTGATATTTTGTGTCTCGGGTTGCACCCTCATCAGCTATGAACATGTTACACATACTACACCATTAAATTCTTTGTTATTAACAACATCTCAATGCTATATCATTGAATGTTATGGCTATATTGTAGTGATTTTCTCACAAGCCAAATAATACTTATATATTTTATTTTTAACTCTTTTTAAATAAAATTCTACATAAATACGAATAAAGATAGCATACACATATGTTTAGATATACATGGGTATATATAAATTGTTGTTGCATTGTCAAATGACCCTGTCATGCCCAAAATAATTACTAAGAAAACCCAACAATTTTTTTATTTTTATACACTAGAAATAAGCTAATTATACTCTAAATGATCGGGGTGAGGGATACCACTAAGATTCATATTATACTCCATTTTGAGATCACCTCACTACTCAAGGGTAAAATTTAGTTTAAGGATGTGTGTCATGCCCATAATTTTTGCTAGAAGGACAAAATCACAATCATCATTTTTTTTTTAACAATTGCTAACCATGCATGTGCAAGGTAACACACTATACGTGTCGAGTGAAATTGCCCGTGCAATTTTACCATTGACACATTGCTCGAGAGCGAGGTGAGGGAAGAGAATGAATCTGGATGAATCCGGGTGCACAAAGCCCATCGTGTGTACCTTGGATCAAATGAGGTAGGCTCAAGATTTAGGACATCGCTTAAAAATTGCATTAGTACTATTATTTATATTACCACTATCTTCACTACTAAGTTTATTACCGATGCCATTAATTTTACTAATAAGATGATTATTGATACCAACATTTTTCCATGTATATTTTTTTATATAAAAACATATACGATAAATTACTATTATTTTATTTATTTCATTAACTATTATTTATTTATTTATCCTTTTATATTTATATATGAAAAAGATAAATAACCTCTATATACTTATATATTCTATTTATTTTTAAAAATAATTTAAAATCATAATAATGAACCTCTATATACCTATATATTCTATTTAATTTAAGAAATAATTTAAAATCATAATTAGACTACTCTATATCACTACATATATTATTATATATGTATATATTTATCCATATTACTTTACAAGAAACCTAAAATAAATAAAAGGAAATTCTTTCTTCTTTCTCACTTAAACTTTTATCTTTAAACATACTCTCAATTTAAATTAATATGACATTTTCTTTAAGGGAGAGGGAATATAATCTCTTTTCCTTTATAAGGAACATTTAAACATGAAAATTACGTAGAACTATTTCCAACGCCGCTTTCCTTACATTAGATTAAAAATAAGATATTTTCAATTCATTGTTATTTACTTTGAGAATTACGGTTCCACATCAAATTGCTATTAGTATAATCCTCTGTATTTTAGCATGAGTTAAAAAGGGCAACGATTTCTTAGATAGAGGTTTGATTTATTAACCGATTTACTTGTTAACTCCATCACTGTGCATACTCCAGGCCGCTATACAGTAGCTTCCTTAATAATGTACATTATCATTTCTTATCATTACAGGCTGTAGCTTTGAATTTTACGGTAATCGTTATTTAACATTCGCTGATCCTAAACAAGATGGCAACATTATAACTAATATTCGGTAGCAGATGTATCGCCTAATAGTTTATGTTGTTTCCCACTTTAAAATTTAAATGTAAAAGAACATTTTTAAATTGAAATCTATTATGACTTACATTAAGAGTAAGCCAGCCGCCCAGACCGTCATAAAAGTGAAAATATTAGAATATTAGATAGGGATATTAATATCCATGTCCATATGGTAATTGCATATATCATGATGGGTAGTTGATATTCAGGTTTCATAACATTAACTCTATTACCAGTTATAGCTTCACCTATATGTGGATGCTTTAAAGAGATACATGTTCACATTACTATAATTTTTTTGGCAATCCTAATAATTACGCTGGCAATAATAACATACACAATATTTTCCAACCATGCTGCGATTAGAAGAAACCCATATTCCTCCCCTAACTGGAGTCTAAAATGTTGGTATCCATTAAACAATTTTTTTAGGGAATTATTTTGACCAGTGGGGAGATGATAATGGAATTTATATCGCCATACTTACCAAGCTGTCGATATGCCTCTACAAGATCCGAGGCACACGTAAACCTGTCACCCTTCAATAAAACACAGTAAATGGGTGTCTATGCTTACAAATGTGTTAATAAAATTTTGTCTCAGGAAACAAATGGGTTAACTATTCGAATCCATCTTAGATATATCTAGGGATTAGCATATCCTATTGCCTGTATTGTTATTAACTATGTAGTTATTATTATAGATAATATTACCTTTACCAAACAAATCTCATATACCTAGCTTGCTATAATTCCATTGTTAATTTTAATTTTACCCTCGCGCATTTCCTTAAAATGAATTATTAGGATGCAATAAATTAGGGCCATAAATCCGTTGTTCCCAAAAAAAAAAAAATCATTATGGCATCGTGGTAATGCTGGAAAGAATAACAGGGAGGCAACAAGGGGATATTATTTCCTGTATCATTTGACTGGTCATGCTGCTCATTGGCAAGAACACAATTGACCCTATCGTTGCAATTTTCCTCCACCTACTGATGCTATCTACTAGCAGAATTGCTAAGGTGGGCTGGCAATCACTTGTGGTGTAGTGTACCGACAAGAATTCAATTGATTTGGCCAGAAAAATATATATGGATAAACAAATGTATCCCACTACGAACTGTTGTACGATTGAGACTTCTAACTACAACTATTACCATTATACTACGCAGGCAGGCGCATTAACCTCCGCTATCTTCGTAGATACTCATGGCACTTTAGGTGATTAAAGGTATTTAATGTTGTAATTGAATGGTGGCCCTGCAACATAATAAATTTTGAACTTAGCAGCACGCCAGGGCAACTATGCACAGTTTTGACAGCAACAACCACTTTATCCCAAGATTAACTTGCTCAACACTGTGTCTTTTTTTTTATGATTGCAGCTGTAGGTTATTAATTTTATGAGTGGACTATGGATGTTTTCTTTCTTTTTTCTTTGTTGCTTTCTAGATACCCGTTGAGAGCCTATTGCCAGGAGCGACCCTCTCAGCAGGTTCATGCCTCCTGCAAGTGACGATTTTTTGTTTTTTGAAAGGTAGCAGGAACTATCAACGTATTGATATCCAGATCATTCAAGTGCAATGCTACTAGATTTATTGGGTTGGGTGCTGCACTGCTCTAGAGCTTCTTTTCCCTCTCACCCGATATCAACAAATAAAGATCACTTCTTGTAACCATATTTGAGGCAATGGCTTCCTTCCCTCTGCTTTCACTCGGTATAGAGGGAGATCTATTCATTGGCACCCTTTGTTTGCAAATAGGACAACTAGTATGGGAATGTAACCACATATATATGCACTCTATATGCAAGCTATGATTACAGTTGGGCAAAACCTTAATTTCCTTATTCTCTTCAAATTTAGACAGTCACGTTACACATTCAAGATCTTCATTCATATTATGTGATTGGCATTCAACTATAGGCAGATCCTCCACAGTCTCTTTATCTAAATCGGTTCTTTCCATTGTTGGCAAATCATTGTCTGGATGATTCGACCCCTTGCGCCTTCTTGAGGTTGCACTTCCAGCATAGCAAGAATCATTACAGAATAATAGAATCAAAGAAGTGATCACACTAGCCATGATTGCTATCACTCACATAAGGTCAAGCGCAAATACAGTATGGGAAGCAACAATAATTACCCATTTGCTATAGCAAGCAAGAACTTACAAAAAATGTTTTTGGTAGATCTTAATGTTCAAATGGGCTTTAATGTCTTCGGTTTTCTTTTGAAATTCTAGTGTTAGGAATGTTTCAGTGGAAGAAATTTATGCCTATTGGTTGCCAAGGTCATAGTGCTCATAGAAGAAGAAAAGAGATTTTTTTTTTTGTTTGTATTATCTTTCTTTATTTGTTGTTGTGTTGGTGTGCAGCTTCAACTCTGAAACCTCATTTCCAGCATTCCTTGCATCGTCTTATGCATAAATATAAATATACAATGAATATATGTGTAAACGGTAGTAGTTATTATAGCTTCCTTATTCAAACTGAGAAATACAAAGTTTTCCCATCGTATGTATGCATTCTTTAATCATTTTTATCTTGAATGTATATATATTTTCTTTCGAATAATAGTATTTGAAATGTAGATAGTTTTTATGGTATGTATGTAAAATGAAATACATATTAATTTTAGGTGAAAATTCTTATACAACCAAGTAGATACAACAATGCATTTAAAACTTGTTAATACACTCAATGTATCTTAAAGAAAGTATTTTGCTACAAAATCATAAGGTATTCATATTTTCTTCATTGCAATAAAGCATAAGACTTTCATTACCATACTCAATTTTTAAGAATACAACGGACAACACACAAAGGAATAAGGCTTGCTCTCCACCCTACCATAATGGCGTCATGGAGCCTTGTGGGCTCTAGCCATACCCCTGAGCAAAAAAATATGTTAACCCCAAGATGATAAATGGAGTCTTCTCAAAATTTACAAAAAAGATGAAATGTCATAACATCAAATTACATGCCTATAGTCTCTTCACTCACCATATTCACAATGATTCATATATAAACATGTTCACATCATTACAAAAATAAAATAAAGGGGGGCTGAAAGTAGGGAAAACTTATCTCCTTTCTTTAAGTGACGAGATAAAAATATTCCTCCTTCTTTCCTCTCCAAGTCAAGCCATCTTGATCACTATCTTCCCAAAGAGATGAACTCCTCTCCTCTTCTCATTCTTTCTACCATCACTAAAGTTCTCCAAGAGGAGAAATGGGTAACACCCCACTCATCCTTCCTCTCCAAGATATATAGGAACTTTTCAATTTGCAACCTTTGGATGGGGAGATGTGAAGTGTACCTTCCTCCATCAATGAGGTTCTTTCCTCATTAAATAGGGGAACATGCACTTAGATAACCCTTCAATCTTTTCACCCCCATCCTCCCCTCAAAATTCGTCACTCGTCATTATGAGGACTTTTCAAGAGTCAAATCATGTCCTTGAGGCCCTATTTCAAGCCCACTTGACCCCTACCATTATGGTATAGACCCTTTGGGCTTTATTTTTGCATCCTAACCAAAGAAATTGACCAACAACCCACTTTAAAGACACACTTAAGGATCCATCTGAATTTCACACTTGGATAAGGGCTCCTAACCCCTAGCCCCACTTACAACCACATAACACAATCAATTATCTCTTAAATATCAACCCTCACCACCTTAATTTACCAACATATTTATTAACTTTATTTATTTCTAAGCCCAAAAATGAGTCAAATTCATGACCACAAGGAGATGTCTTTTTGATGTGTTCTCAATGATCTTCCCTTCTTGTATTGATACTCTTCCTTTCTTGCACATTACCAATGAAACCATAAGCAACAATTGTATATCACATAAATCTGATAGTTGAAGTAAGAAACATTACCAATGAAACCATAAGCAACAATTGTATATCACATAAATCTGATAGCTGAAGTAAGAATTAATTGCACAATAATTCCATTTATAATTACAATTCATTTTCACAATTTGCGAGTCCATAACACCTTCATGATAGTGAAAATGAAACAAATGTCAAGATGAAATACAAGAACATTGTCACACAATCACATTATTTATTGCCTGCAGTACAACTTACCATCTATTTATGGAAACATAAAATAAATTAGGTTTCTAGTATTAATCGTATGCAAATTGAGGTCTCACAAACCCACAGTGGACTTGGTCTGTATATATGGATATATATATATATCTGCCTATATGTATATTTTTAAATATGAAACAGGGAATTCAATACATATATATGTGTATATGTATCTATCTATATTTTGGGGAATTCAATACAATTTCCCTTTTTGTCAATAATATTTAGTAGCAAATAAGTGTTATTCTAACACCTCTTATACAATTTCTCTATTTGTCTTCAACATTTATTACTAAAGAACGTAGCTCGAATCTTGTATCAATATGTTCCACGATATTCTTTTTTCCCTCATATGTTTGAAGCTCCCTGCAACAAATTGCTCGAGGTTGTTTATGATAGTGATGGAGCTTGCTAATTACGTGGGCTAGCGGTGGTGGAGTTGGTTGCCTCGATATGTGAAAGCATAATGGTAAGTGTTTGCCCACACGAGGGTTAATGCATCCTGGTGTTGTTGCACGATGGCACAAGAGGAAGTAAACACAATATTTAATGTTACAGTGTGACAAAGCATAAAAACATACATAGGAAAAGGTTGGAAAATAACAACTGTTGGATAGCATTAATTTTCACCTACAATTCATATTCCATACCATTCCCTTTCAATGGATTTTAAGTTAAATTTATCAAAAGCATACCAAGCAATAAGTTGTACAAAATGTGTATAGCACCAAAGATGCATAGAGATAACAAGGAGCAATAACTAGAGGTCAAAAAACATACATAGACCAACAAAAATTGAAAGCAGTCCAAAGGCACAAGTCAATCTCATGTTTGTAGTTTATACCAATCTACAAAATTTCAAAATTTTGAAAGTTAAAAACAATTCTTGTCACAAGGACAATAGAATAAGAAACTCCTAAATTTTCATGCCAAGCAAAAAAATACATGAGGATGCAATCCTTAATTAAATGCACAAAAACATTTACCTGGGTTAAGATATGAAGAATACAAGAGCTAAACTATGGAAATGAATAACTTGTTATAGGGAGCTTCAAACAAATGAGAGAAAGAGAATATCATGAAATATATTGATACAAGACAAACAATTTATGTAACAGTTGGCTTGTCAATTAAAGATTTGAGCTACATTATTTGGTACTAAATATTATAGACAAATAGGGAAATTGTAAAAGATCTATTAGGAAAACACTTAAGAATCACAAGAAAATGACAGATGATCGGAAACCCACATTAAATAAAACTTTAAAACATGGAGAATACAAGAGGGAAACTATGATAATAAACAGTTTGCTTTGTGGAACTGTTAAAAAGAATATCATAAAACATATTGATACAACACAAGCAATCTTTATAACAGTTGGTTTGTCAATTCAAAATTAAAGCTACATTATTTGGCACTAAATATTATAGACAAAATAGAGAAACTATAAAAGAACTATTACAAAAACACATAAGAATCACAGGTAAATGACAAATGATCGAAAACTCACATTAAACATATTGATACAGGACAAGAAGTCTATGTAACAGTTGGCTTGTCAATTCAAAATTTGAGCTACATTCTTTGTTAGTAAACCCACATTAAATAGAACTTGTAAAGTAAATGGGTAGCAATAATCTGTGCAAAATGGGTATAATGCCATAGACTTAATTGAAAATTCGAGCTACATTATGTGGCACTAAATATTATAGACAAATAGAGAAATTATAAAAGAGTTATTAGAATAACACTTAACATCCACTAAACTAATTTTATCTTGAATATATTTATGCTTTCATACTAACCCTCTACATATATATATGTAATTACTCCTATGTTAATCTGCAATTGCTCCTATGCTAATGGGTATAACACCAAAGATTCACAGAGATAACTACAAGCAATAAATGAAGGGAAAAAAAACTAGTAAGCCTAACCATATTTTTTAATGAAAGAAAGAAGGTTTAACTGCAATTTTTCCATCCATATAGAGCCATAATCTCTTTGAAGTCTCCAAAATGGGTATAATGCCAAAGATGCAAGCATATAACAAGTAACAATAAGCAAAGATTGAAAGACATTAACAATAAATTAATCATTTATGCAAAATACCCATGTAAAATGACTTACAGATTCTGAAGCACAACGGTTTTAAAACCCTCCAATCTACTGTAAAACAGAGTCAAAGGCGACAATTTTTACAATAGTTTTCTATCAAACCAACACCACAATGGCTCTTTCAACAATGCAACTTAATCAATATATTTTCTCGCACATATTGGAGCACATCAATGTTAAAACCCTCCAACCTGCTATCAAACAAAGATGAAGGTGACGAATTTTTCAATACTCTGCTATCAAACCAACACCACAGTGGCTCGTTCGACAATGTAACCAAAAATAATATACTTTCCCACACTACAACATTGAATATTGCATTTACTTCCTCCCGCACCATCATACAACAACACCAGGATGCATTAACCCTCACACAAGCAAACACTTACCATTCTACTTTCTCGTATTGAGGCAACCAACTCCACCACCGCCAACCGACGTAATTAGAAAACTCCACGTCATCATAAACAAGCCCGAGAAACTCATCGCTAACCATTGGCGATTATTAATTTTCGATGCCGAGAAATTATATTCACAGCTGAGCTGAAAAAACTTCTAATAGAAATTTCAAACAAATATCCTATCGACTAATAAAGGATATCAATTACAATATGTTTATCATTTATGTTTTAGCCTTTTCCCTAAGATCATATTAAATCCACCTTACCAGTGCATCATTGCACAATGGGCGTTGGGTGAAAATGTATCGACGACCAATCATAAAAAAGGAGACAGCAACACTCGTCGCATTGTCTCATAGGCATTATCCTGGGGCAACATTTTTGGCCTTCATCCTAAGCACTTTAATCTTTCTTTTTTAGTATTTAGGGTATTTTTAATAAGGACAATAATAATTAGGCTAATAAAAATCATAACAATATGAGTATTATATTAGTACTAAATATGATAGATTAATAATATTAAAACAAGTGATGTAGTGTGTCGATTTCCTATTGTCAATGGAGGAGTTTTTAGGTTGGTAGAGGAAAGAAAGTTATGGTTGAATATTTGTAAAAATAATATTTAAATTTAAATGTAAGTTTTTAGTATATGTTGATTAATTCTAGTCAAAACTTTTTGTGCTTGCTAAAAAATATTAATATTTTTTTATATAAAAGTAATTAAGGAATTTAAATTGGTTTATTTTATTTTATATAGAAGACATATGAGATATAAATACTAGCAATAAGTTAAAAACTTAAGAGTTTTTTTCCATATTATTGTGTTCAAATAATTTAGGCGTTGATTATATAATTGGTGGATATAGTACAATAGAATATACTCATATTGTACAAGGTACAATAGAATATATTTCTACACCATATAGTTATATATTTTAACCATTTTTATATATTTTATAATATATTTAAATTCTATTTCTAAATTCAATTCATTCAGTTAAATAATCTAATTATAATTAATTTTATTTACCCTAAATTTAGAAAAGAACATATGCCCATGAAAAATAGCCCATAAAAACTAAAGTAGATACGAATAAGAGCTTTATAGCTAGACTGAAGGTTTAAATATTAATTAATTTCCTTTCAAATATTAATCTACTTACATCATTAAAAAGTCTTGCCAAAAACAATTATTATCAAATGGTTAAAGTGACGCATTAAGGAAGGGAAACAACATAGAAAAGTGCCTTGAGAGACACAAAATGCTAAGGATAGTGATATTGAGCAATCCCAATACCTCGTAGTGTGTTAATGGTGAACATACGTAAATAGGAATGCTTGTCTATGCTTCACTGTGGTGCATATGTTCCAAACGTCGACTGAATGAATGGATAGTGAGAATGGCAAGGGTGTTACATGTAAACATGTGAGAATATAGACTTGAGAGAAATGTTTTGCTTGATAAATGCATTGGAATATGATCTGCAAATTATGTGAAGAATGTAGAGGCTAAGAGAAGTGTATTATTGTTTTGAAGGTAGAGGACATTTGCAAAAGAATAACCAAATATTGCAAAATGCGATAGAAGAAAGTTGTTAATAGAGGAAATTTGTAGAAGAAGAACCAAATATTACAAAATGCCATACAAGTAAGTTGTTATTGCTTTGTAGAGTATGATAGAGCCAATGTACAAGAACTTTGAGTATTTGGTAAAAAAATTGGACATGGTTATTACTGCAATGTTTAGAAAACCTAACCTACAAATCCTACCAAAATAACAGTACATGACATATATTATGTATGTCATAAACATGAAACAATAAAATCTAACAACCGAGAGCCATTCTTTGGAATTGGAGTGGAGAGAAAGACCTACACAGGTGCAAATATACTTGATTCTTGAAGAGAAGACTCGAGGTCAGAGTTTCAAATGTTTTTTCTCTTTTATTCACAATGAAGTTTGATTCTTGAAATGTTTGTAAAAATCATTCCAATTGTTTGAATTTGTTTAAATTATGATGAGAAGCAAGTTGCAATACCATGTGATATGCAATTCACATGTAATTTTTTTCTCAATACATTAATCAAATGTACATTAGCTATTCCCTGGAGTGGGTATAATTATGAATCTATTTCAAGCAAATCTATAAAATATAAATACATGAGAATTTATTGGAAAATGTGAAGGCGTTATAATAGTAAGCAATACTTGTTGTTGAAGAAGGATAGAAGTACTAATTTGAGGATAAGGGCAGCCAGTTAACTAAGTTTGTAGAATGAATATAGATGCATTGATAGGGTCATGTTTTTTGTGCTTAAATTAGAAGCATTGAGTGCTACTTCAAAGTCTGATTAGGAAACTGGGGAGAATTTTTATATGTTTGTAAAAATAGGCAAGAAAACTGTCAGAAAGAAGCTCCACTAGTTAATAAAAACTTTATTGTAGGTGTTGTGATCCTATTTAGTAACAAACTAGAAATTTTAGTGAGATGTAACAGTCGAATGAATTAAACAATGAACAAATTTGTTTCAAGCAAATGTAGTCAGGAGGAAGCTTTCTTGTTTGCACATATGTAGCATTGTGACCTAAGTCTAGAAAATCAATGCTTTACTTGGGAATTTGGACAAAGCATTTACTATTGTAGAATGCATTAGCCTAAAAAGAAAGCCTACACAATTTGCATTTAACCTATTGCTTGACTTCAACTATTCCATTTCTATTGGTTACATCGCATATGTCATGTACTATACCCAGTTCCCCAGCAAGGCAAAGTCGAGTCAATATTTCCACACATTTACATGTAACAGCTTTACCATTTTTACCATTCATGTATGTGGCCCACTTGTACAATGTATGGATAACATTAGAGCATATACAAGCCTTCCTTTTTAGGATTGGTCCCTTTTAGTAACACTAGCATATCATGTTTCTAAAGGAACTTTTGGGTGTTGTTGGTCTTCTCAAAAAGTTCATTGCATTCCTTGTGTTTTGTTATAAAGTGGATGTTGTTGCTTACTAATTTACCCATTGACATAAAGTTAGTAGGAAAATAGCTCAAACAAAACTCAACCAAGTATCAAGTTAATCTTTGTACAATTTACATTTAATGGTTAAATATTTGAGAAACTTTGTAATGTGTTTCTATTTTTCTTATTTACTTAAACAAAGAAGAGTATGACACCTACTCCATATGATAGGAAAAGAGATAAATAATAAATTAGAGACATGAAAAATACATGCTTAAATTTGGAACTGTAGGAAAGTAGAAAAATATTTTAAACTATTGGATTTGATTGGCCAACCAAGTGTCTAAAATTCAAATGCAATAATTGCAAGAGTAGCGTGCCCATTAGAAACATGCATGTTTTATATTTCTGACATATAGCATACTTAAAAGTTGCAATATTGGATTTTAATATACTTTAAAGGGAACATGAGAAAATCAAGTATTGTCTAACATATGAAGGGAAAAGATGTCAACTCTAAAATGAGAGTGGTAAGAAGTTTTGATCCATAAAACATGAAATATACTGATATAGGCCAAACAACTAGGAACATAATCATAAGAAAAAGAGAATTTTAGGTCGATGTAATGGCAGTTAGCTTTGCACTTGCTTACGTTTCTTCGTCACGTACAATTTCATTATTATGATTAATACAACAATATTTTTATATAGTTTTAAACATACTTTGGAAATTGAAGAGAGAAAGAAGCATTTGTATCGGTATTATTGTGTACCTTGTTGTAGCATATGGTGTTCATTCATTAAATCAAATAGCATCTGTAATGACACTATTTTGATTGAGGCTAAAATGGCCTTTGGTGATGAATTCCTATAGTGCAAATAAAAATGATGATTTGTCCTTGATGTAGTCTTCATATTTCATGTTTTGAAGAGTAGGCAACAGTTGTTGGATGACATGGTTTTGAACTAAACAATGGATCGTTTGCTTGTCATTTTTCATGATGATAGTTTGAGGATGAAGTGAGTATTTGTAACTCACTTCCTTGTCAGATTGGTTACAATGAGCGCTTTCATGTTGGAGCATGTCGTAAGTGTTGAATTTATAATTGCAAATGGGGCAAAAAGCTTCGAATGGATTTGAAAGTTCATTTATTGCTTTTAATGTGCCTGAAACTTGAAACATGTGAGTGTAGATTGTTAAAAGGGGTAGTTTCAAAAAATTTAATTGAGAAAGCGATAAGATATTTAAAAAGTCATTGTAAATGTTGATTGCATCAAAGCAGCTGGCATGTCCATTGTTCTTTTTTTATTCAATCTGCAAATAAATGTTGATTGGCCCATGTGGAACGTGTTCTTTTGATCTATGCATTTTAGAATATTTTTGAAAATAAATGTTGGATTTTTGTTCTTATGTAGCTATTCCTCTATTTGCAAGTATCGCTATTCATGAGACACATGCAGCTACAGCTACATGGCAATGAAGACACCAGTTTTCGTTACAAAAAAAAATTAAGTAGAGACCACAATGCTACAAAAAATGGTTAAAATGGATTAGTGGTGAATGATAGGAAGACATTTGTACCTGTGCTCTGTCACATTCTTCTCTGCCATCTTTGATATCAATTGCATATTGGCTACCCAATTTCTTAGTGCCAATAATCAAAGCACCTATTGTTCCAATTGGATACTAATTTGTGGCTGCTAGTAGGTGGTTGATAGTTGTATTTGGAATGAAGTAGTAGTCTTTAGAAAAATGAGGAATTCTTTCAACTATGCTTGTGTCTGTCAATATCAGTATGCAATCACAGTCCCATTTGTCATAATCTATTCTATGTGCGATTTGGAAGCCTAATATTGAAACTCTCAATCTTGGAATTATTTTGTGTTGATGTTCTTGCACAAGGTTTCCATTGATATTTAATATAATTGTCATTTCTGCTTTGAGATCTATGAAATCTGCATGTAGTACCTCATGTGTTTTGTTGACCTTGTCTAATGTTGCTTTGTAGACAACAAGGACATCTCCTTGGAATGTGTCACCAACTTTGTTTTCATTTAAGTCATTAATTGATATGGCATTTTTGACTTTTTTTCTAGAAGAGAAGAGGAAAATGTAAATCTTATATCTGGACAATGTAGAAATTCATATGATAGGGAACTATAATAAGTTGTTTATTGTTTGCTTGTGTCTTCTTCCATGTCTTGCATTTGTTGTGTTGGTCTTTTTGTTTGATCCATCATTTGTCTACAACGTAGTGATATAGTATTAGAAAATGCATTGGAGAATGTATTTCTGATATATGCTTATCTATGTCTACAACACTGTACAGAAGGTTCAAATTTTTTTTTTGAGGGTTTGCATCATGGAACAATATAGAATATGCTGGAAAATTGGCTAGTTTGTTAAACTGCAATTACTTTGTCCCTAGTGTCATTTTCCAAACACATATTTGTATGTTCATGCATTTGGATACCCATTGGATGTGAAACACGTCTTCCCATAAGTCAATCTCATGTTTCTTGTGCCTGGCTTTGCAGGAAAGTGCATTCAGTGTAGATATGTATCAAGATCATGCATTTTGTGCAGTCTGTATAGGGTTTCAATGTCTAGTTCAATGTTGTATGATTTAATTGCATCTTTATCTACTTTTGCAAGGCAACTTAAAAAATAATCTACTTTTCCATTTCATAGTTTGATCAATGTATTCTAATTGTTGAGCAGTTGTTGTAACGAATCAAACAAATAGTCTCCAATAGTGTACTTAAATTTCCCTACTCTACAAAGTCCCTTATTTTTAAGTGCATTGTCTATGTTGCAAACTTGTGAGCACCTTGCACATTCATACTTATCAACAGCTATCATTTCTATACTTTGATATTTTGTCTCCATTGAGATTGCATAAAGTATTAGATTGTTCAAAATTGTAATTGGCCTTAATATGTATATATGCTAAATCTTTAGTACTATGTGTAATAAGGGAAAATAACCAAGAAATAAAGAATGGCGTAAAAAATAGCAACAACCACGAATTGCCTAGATTATACTATAGATCCCAAATCAATAATGAAGTCCATATTATATAAAGGAATTCAATAAATCAAAAATTGTATCATGTAACTCCCATGCTTGTTTGACTCATCTTCATTATTCTTCTCAACTTTGCTTTAAATCGCTTCAATTTCCCTCAGATCGTGAGGATGCAATATTTGCTTATGTGTATTTTGATAGCAAAACTTCAAAGTTTGTGGTTACCGAAAACAAAGTTGAAAAGTTTATTTTATAGAAGTCTCATAGATTTGACAGTTGAGATTGATTTGATGTTGAATGGTTCAGATCACGTGTGAGGACCTGATCACATGCTTTGATTGAATGGTTAAGTGATTTGATCGATTAGTTTCAAGAGATGTAACTGAGAGAGTCTATGAGTCACGAGGAGGTGACAGATCCATTCAGTGAGTGAACTAAAAGAGAGTGTTAATCAAAAAGAGGTGACGAATCAATTCGATTAGTGAACTAAGAGAGAGAATTATGCATGAGATATTTTCTTGAATATGTAAGAGACATGTGCTCAAATAAAATAATTAATTATTAAATTAATTCCTTTCTTTAGTGGAGAAAGTGTGTGCACATGATTAAATAATTGAGTGAACTATTTGATTTATGAAAGCACTTTAGATGAGAGGATAGAATTTTTTAATTAAATAAACAGTCATTTATTTAATTAAATGTGGGAGAATCATGAATATTTAAATGACTTAATTAAATAAATTTAGGAAACTTATTTAATTAATAAGAAGAATTTAGACTAGATTAAATGACATATGTAATTAAATAAATTTATGAAACTTATTTAATTAGCCAAAAGAAAAATAATTTAGTTAATTAAATGGTGGGTAATTAAATAAATTTAGGAACTTATTTAATTAGCCAAAAAGAAGATGAAGAGGGATATGAAGCAAGCTGAGGGTGTGCTTGTTGTGCAGGCTTGCAGCCATTAGTGTTGTGGCATGCATGTGGGTGTCCACTCTGTGCATGCATGCTAGGGGACGTTTGTGGAAGTGCGGGGTGGAGATCTCGGTGTGGGGTGATTTCTTGTTGTGGTTGGGGCTTCGAAAATCACTCTCTCATTTTCAATTGCTTTGTTGGTGCGATTGAGGGGTGGGTTGCTTACAATGTGTGGGGTGAAGGCTCTTTGGTTTCTGGCTAAGGCTGTGGCTGGTGCTTCTCTTGTTGTTGTCTTATTTTATTTTTGTTGTCCTCTTCATTCCTTCATTCTTGGTGGTCAAGGTGTGGGATTTTTTTTTGCGCGAGGTCTCAGTGTTGGGGTTTTGTGTGTTCTTTGTTCTCTTGGTAATGGCTCTAGGGGAGACATTGGGGGTCAAATCTCCTTTGGATTTTTGAGTTGCATTTGGAGCTTCCTCTCCAAATCGTCCATCGAGGGTTTTTGATAATAATTTTCTTTCAAATGATTCGGGTAATGGAGGAGTTGTTTTGCCTGAAGGTCTTTGTATTCCAAAAATTAATGGGTGTCTAGAATGAAGCAAAGATAGGTCGTTTCTAATGATTCAACCAGAATCGATTGCAGAGGATGTTGAGTACTACTCGAAGCATGCTTTGCTCTCCAAATTTTTGGGAACGGAGGTTTCACTTCAAATTTTAGATTTGTGAGCTCATTGCACTTGGTCTCCAGAGGTTGAGATCGAAATAATGTTGCTAGAAAATAGTTACTTCATGGTGGCATTTAGTTGCATGGCGGATAGTAATAGAGTGTTTAAGGGTGGGCCATATTTCCACAACTAGATTGGTTAATTTATTAAACCTTGACATGTGGGTTTTGATCCTTTAGAGGAGCTTCTAAATCGGGTGACGGTGTGGGTTTGGCTCCCTAGATTTCCAATTGAATATTGGTGCAATGACATCTTGCATTGAGTTGCTTCACTGCTGGGGAAACCAGTGGGTCCTTCTCAGCAAACTCAAGATAGAAAGCTAATGACTTTTGCTAGCATTTGTGTTGAAATGGATTTAAATATTTTAACCCCCTTCCATATTCTTTGGAAATTCATGTGAGTGCATGTTCTTGGGTGCAACAGTTGGATTATGAGACATTTCCCTTTCGTTGTCATCTTTGTCATGAATATGACCATCTACAAAGGAGGTGCCTGAAGTCCCGACCTTCTAGGTCTCAAACTTTTCAGCCTTCTCGCAATCCTCCTAAGGTGGACAAACGCAAGGAACCTGTTCCTGGAAAAGTTGTTGGCATGGAGGGTTTTGTTCCTGTTAGGGCTCATAATAAGAATCAGGGCCAAAAGAGGACTTTCAAGGAGCGCCAAGAAGGTGATACGTTTAATAGATTTGAGGTTTTGGATGACCTTAGTCAATAGGAGGTGAATCCAGGAATGATTCTTTTGGAGCAGGGTATTTCAAATGGGGTTCAGAAAGGAATTATTCTAGACTACAGGGTGCTGGCAAGAAGTTGAGTCCACTTTTTGGCCATAAAGTGCAAGTGTTTTCCCTGATTTTCAAAATTTGACACATTTGACCTTAAAATTTGAAGCACTTAGAGATGGAATCTTCAAAAAATTCACTAATCATAAAATGTAGTACTCGGAGTCTAGTTTCCAAATATCTAATTTATTTCAATACCTAAATTGTAAAAATTGAGTTTCAATAGGCATTTCTAAAAACCATTGATTAAAAGTCACTTTTTTTTACCATACCATGCACATGTATGACATCCATATTTTGACCTAAATTATTGTTATTTTCTAAATCCTTTGGGGAAAAGATTTTTGACTCACTGAAGCTTGTTTTTGATATTTTTTTGTAATTTTTTATTGAATTTTTTTTTTTGTTAAACTTTTATTAGGCATATTTGTTGTTTTGAAAAATCGTCCTGTACGACACGCATAAGATGACCTAAACTTAACATTTTTTTATTTTTTTTTAATTGAAAAGAATTGTCTGAAGTTTGTTCTCATGAAATCCATTCGTCAAAGTGTTATGTTTATCAAAAGTTATTAAAATAGTAAAAAACCCTAATATTTAAAGTTTATGGACCAGTTTCATCATAAATTAATTGAAAAATAGAAAAAATAATCCAATTTTAATAAAATTACATATTTGGAATCTAAATTGTCTCATCTAAAATGGGTTTTAATTTCATCAATAAATTCTACAAAAAAATCATCAACCATATGTCCAAACTCGATATTTTTCTCTGACATTGTTAGGACCTTCAACTTGCAGGTCAAACCAGGTTGAAGGCCTAGATTCGGATTCCCAATGTTTTTCCCAAACCAAAATACAAGGCAGAAACTCGACCACAAACAAAATTCAATTTCAAATTTTAGGAAATGGGGTCCCATTTTGTAAAGCGGGATCTTGTTTCCCAATATTAAATGTCATGACCATTGACAAGCAAACGAGATCATGCTTTATAAACGAGATCTCGTTCATTTGTCAACAGTCCCCACATTTAATATTGGGAACGGGATCCCAATTATAAAACGGGATCCCGTTTGTTTTTAACCATTTTATTTAAATTTATTGTCAAAATTTACTGTGAAGTCTGCAACTTCACATGTACGGCCAAGAGCAGTAAAATTGGGTTATTTTTCATCAAGTATTGTCTTTACAGGTGGTGACTTGCATTTTTTATTAGTTTTTTCAAAGGAGGCATCATGTAAACCATTTTTGAAGTGGAATTGTGTTAGTTTTGTACTTGTTTGGAGGAACAAAAGGTCTTCAACTTGCAATATGGATTGATTTTTTCAAAGGAGGCATGAAGAAAACAGTTTTTAAAGTGGAATTGTGCTAGTTTTCTACTTGTTTTGAGGAACACAAGAGGAAGAATTTTGTCCTTATGGGTCTTCAACTTCCAATTTGGATTGAATTTTTTGAATAATTTCACTATTGGCATTCATTTGTGCTTGAGAATTTTATAATCATGGGAGATAAAGCTCGTAATAAGAGGAGGAAGACATTGACTCCTGAAGAAATTGAAGCAAACAAAGAGAAGGAGATACAAAGACAAAGAGAAAGAAGAATGAAAATTAAATCAATGAATGATGGGGGAGCATCCAATTCCACAACTATTGAAGATGAAAACATTGAGGAGACCATGGTTGTAGATGAAGCTAATTTGCAAGAAGTCAATTTGGAGAAGAATATGATTATACAAGCAAGTCCTACTATGTCTTCAAATCCCTCTTTCAATGCTATGGAGAATGTCTCAATATGCCCAAATCCAGGTACATCTTCAAATCCAATGTTAGTGAAATGGTAAATTCGTATGTAGAATTTTTACAAGATGTTGGACTTAACGATGTTGACATTGATAATATTCAGAGGGATGAAACTTTTATAGAATTTGTTGAAAATGAGAATGATCCTTTTGTTGAAAATGAAAACAAAAAAAAAAAATTTGATGTAAATGAAAATAAAAAACCATTTTGTTGATGAAAATGAAGATGAAAATGTAAATCGTTTTGAAGTTGAAAATTAAAATTAAAATGAAGATGAAGATGAAAATCTAGAATGTGATGTTGAATTTAATGAAAATATTTTTTTTTAAATTGAAAGTGGTTTTTTTGATAATCTTCATGGTCAAATTTCTTGGAGGCAAATAAGAACACATGAGAATAAAATATACAACAAATTCTTTTATCAAAAAAAAATTGCAATTCAATGTCAACTAATGATGCAATTGATGAGAATGCAAAAAATGAGGAAAATAATGAAAAGGTTAGGCTTTTTGTTAAACCAAAAAGAAAATATCAATCATTAAAACATGTTATGTCTACTGTTGCTACTGCCATTCAATCTATTGGAAAAAATAGTCGATCTAAAGATAAAAATGCAGCAAGAAGAGCTATAACAACTGCTATAGTTAATAAAGAAACTTTGAATAAAAGAATGGAAAGAAATATTAGTGAAGTTTTAAAAATACATCCTAAAACATTGCTAAGAGTGGCAAAAAGAAGAGAAAGTATAGAAAATGATCCTATCAACCAATGTTGGAGTTTCAGTGGTCCACTCCTGAGGTCTGATATGAAATTGAATGTTGAAATTAAATATTTGATCGAAAAATATTGGCATGATAATACTAGCGTTTCATCTAATGCTAGAGATGTTTTAAAATTAAGGGTGGGGTCCAAAGTTCACGATCCTCACCCAAAACACCTATTAGATATAACACAAACTAAATTTTATAGAAAATTTTGTGGTGATTTAGTTTTACTTGGTAATATTAAAATAAGTCGAAGGTCTTTTGAAAAATGTAAACCATGGTATATAAAAATTAATAAGCAACAAATATCTTGTTGTTGTAAAATGCATGTTCAATTTCGTTATTTTTATGATGTTTTTCGATATATACATTGTACCTTGCTTACTAACATGATTATACACGAATGTGGTATTAATATGCCACCTGAAGCAATAAGGGAGTTTATTTCAGGTTTGTTTTGTGAAAGATCTAATGGTAAATTTTTTTATTTAAGTTCTTATATTTTTGTACAATGCATTGACTATGGAAATCTTTCATTCTTAAGAATTTGTATGCATGAAAGTGTTGATAATGATTTTGGATAGCAATTAGTAGATGTTAAAAGATTTAAGAATGTTCACTATTCTTTAAAAGATAGAAAAATAGTAAAGCATTGTGATTTAGTTACAGAAAAAGTTAGTGTGCATGCATTCATGAGTGAATTTAAGAATAAGATTGTACCAAAATATGGTATGCACTCTCAACATGCTCGATGGCTTGATGACCAATTTTGCACATGTAGAAACACATTTCCAATTGGTACTATACTTTCAGTGGTTGATTTTGCAGAAAATTATACTTTAGCTCCGCAAGAGGAAATTCAATCATAGTATTATAATTCAGTGCAAGTAGCTATGTTTGTCCATATTGTTTATAGAGATGCAGATGATAGCACTAAGGATGATAGAAAAGTTTTGAGGGAGTATCATTTTTATTTGAGTGACAACTAATTACACTCATCAAAGTTTGTTCAATATTGTTTCAGTAAATTCTACATAAATTTAAGAGAAAGAGGAATCCATATGAAAGAACACCTCATATGGTCAGATAATTGTATGGGGCAGTTCAATAATTCTTGAATGTTTTATTAGTTAAGTATGGTTCACAAGGAACTTAATGTCCAACATATATGGATTTTTTTTTAAGCTAGGCATGGTAAACGAGAACATGATGGAGCTGGTATGTGTGTCAAAAAATTCTTGCTAGAGAACAATTAAAATTCGAAGATGCAGTAAAATTCAAAGATGCATGTGAGATTGTGGATTGGTGTAATACAAGATTATCTGCACCTAGTTCAAGTGAGTACTCTACAGTTCATCGATTCTTTTGGTTGGTTGAAGAAGAGAACATTGTACCTAGAGTTGAATGTGAGACAATCAATGGATCTACTAAATGGAATTCATTTAGGAGTTTGACAACAATCACATGGACTATTTGGACAAGGGAGCTTGCATGTTTTTTCCAATTTTGTATCTGAGGAGATTGAGAAGCATGTGAAAATAAAGAATGGGTTGAAAAATGGGAGCAAAGATCGTTGACACCTACACAAGCACATGATCAATATGAAAGAACTATTGAAGAAAATGATCGAGTGTTTGCATCTGAAGACTATGACCGTGTTTCAGACCTTGTAAAAGAAGGTAATTTAATTCAATTTATTTCATTTTATTTCACTTTATTAAGTTATTTTATAATACTAAACTATTTATATGGATAAGCATAAGTTATTAAATCAATTTTTGTTTGTAGGACATGTGTATGTTGTTGTTGCGCCTTAGGGGAATGAAGAGAAAATAGAATATTGGTTGGATTTTTGTGTGGAAACTAAACATAAGTTAATATCACCTCGAGAATATGATGATGGCTATCATTATCCAACAAGTACGGTGATCCCCTTAAGACATCCGGGCTTAAGAAAATTTTGATAACAAGTTTTAGATCCCCTTAAGCAATTTTTTAGAAAAAGTCTTTGATCCCATTAAGAAAATTTTGAGAACTTATTTGATGATGGTTTTCATGTTTTCCAATAGGATTGGTTGTGTTTTTTGGCACTTGGCTATGAAAATACTTGGCAAGGAAGAATGGTCTACCTGCATTCAAAGATTATGAAACGCATAAAAAGATTATACATTATTCACATTTGGTGGCGGCAACAAATATAAAACTAGATCAATATCGTGGAAGGCCTGCAAATAAAGTGTTATGGACAATGTCTATGGAATAGCATGAGACAATCATAGATGCATTGCAAAAAAGAGAGGATGCAGATGGTACAGTGGAATAAGTAAATACAAGTAAATATAGTTTTAGTTTTATATTGTCCTTTTAAATAGAGTAAATACATGTTTCAATATTGGTCAAGTGTGTTATTAGTTGAAATTGATTTAAATTGTCCTTTTATAGATCCTTAATCCATAATCACAAAATCGATCTAGTCCATGCAAATTCAACCTAGACAACATGGAATACTTGGTAAAAATAGGTAATTATTAGTTAAAATATATTTAAATACATGTTTTGATTACATATTGATATTGCTTGTACATTAATAATTAAAATTGATTTATTATCCTTTTTTGTATCCTTAAGCCATCATTGCATTGATCTCATACTTTGAAACAAAAAGGAGAGGATGCCTAGATTCAACCTACACACATGTGTGGAATACTTTTAAATGTAGGTACTTGAGTTGTGTACATATAGATAGTTTTATATAAATTAAAATATGTATTTTTTGATGATTTCATTGATATTGCTTGTACCTTTTTTATATCAGGTGGTGTGAAGACCTACTACATTCTGGGCATGAGTTTGAAATGTTCTTGAGATGGCATATCCAAATTTTGTAAACATTTTTTTGAGATGACATATATGTACATACATACTTACAGAATTAAACATTTTGTACAAATTACAAATACATGTACATACACATTGTACTATGACCCCTTAAGACATCCCCTTAAGACATCGTATTAGGACCCCTTAAGAAAACCTATAATTAGTGTTGGATGTTATTATTTGTTTTGATAGCTTATAAATTAGTATTCAATGCCATTATTTATTTTGACAGCTTATAAATTAGTATTGGATGCCATTATTTGTTTTGACAGCTTATAAATTAATATTGGATGCCATTATTTGTTTTGACAACTTATAAAATAGTATTGGATGCCATTATTTGTTTTGACAGCTTATAAATTAGTGTTGGATGTTATTATTTATAGAATTTATTAATGCTTTTGTTCTCTAATCTTGTATGGTATTGTTTATTTCTTAAAATTTTATCCTTTCTGGTATATAAATGAATTGCGTTTGTTTGTAAATTATGATTTATTGACTAATTATTGATTGACGTGAATTGAATAAGTTCATTGACTAATTATCACTATTTATTGAATGTACATATCATGTATATCATGTATGAGATCACTAAATTTGTAAAGTATAAATATTAAAATGTCCTATTAATTTCAACTTTAATTTTATATTTATATTTAATTTCACATTAATGTCCTATATTAATGTCTTGACTATGAACATAAAATGCATAAATGTATGTGTAAATTAAAATTTCAAACAATAATAAAGTCCATAATTTATGTAAATATATTAAGTGCATGAAACCAATATATTAAGCGCAAGAAATAAAGTCCATTAGAATACAACCCATGAACTAAATTCCAACTAAGTACTTGAGCCATGAAATATAAATTCCAACAAAGTACATGACAAACAAGAAATATAGTCCATAAAATAAACAAATATAACCCATAAAATCATGTTTCTAGGTCATGTATTGTCTCTATAATCAAGAGACCTCTTCACGCCATGCGGACTATGTGGATGACCTGAAACACTCTATACAAGTGAAAGATGAAATCAGATGTAAGACAATGAAAAATTATTTAATGACAATTTAACTTATAATTCATTATAAAATTAAATTACCATCATATCTGGTTCTTGATGCTCTGGTGCATCTGAAGCAACCTCTAAATTCTTTGAATCAATCTTCATAAACAAGACAAAGAAAGTTGAAATTAGATGTACAAGTCTACAATTAAAAATGATTTCATTAAAATTAATTTATAATTTATCATATTTTAATTGTACTGTATTTTGAGGTTATGCACCCTCTTCTCTAGGACCTGTTTGTACATGCTCAACTACAAGATGTGTCTCATTCTATAAAAGAAAAATAATTTAATACATGTATTAGCTCATATTATAAATATATTCAATTTGAAATTTAAAATTAAAGTTATATTAAGAATATATAATTTATAATTGACTTTAAATATAATAAAAAATTTAAATTACCATATGATCTGGAGCCTACTCTGCATGTCCTCCTAGAGGTGTAACTATGTTTGGGTCAGGGCTAAAATTTGCACTAACAAAGTCCTACAAGATCAAAATTAAAGCATGTATACTTGAAATTAGAGGCCTCACGAGTAGCCGCAGCATCTAATGTTTGTTTGATGCCCATTCTCATTGTGGTATCAACCTAGACATACATGTAGACATTTAACGCTTATAATATTTACAAGTGTACATGCACATTTCATATATAGTGAATTAAAAATTCATAATTGTAACTATACTAATGTAAGTTAAACAATTTACAATATAAATGTACCCACCCCTGATCTACGAAGCCTGATAGTGGAGGAGTGCTCGATAACCCCTTGGGTGGAATCGACATGGAAGCTGATTGACTCGCCTAAACCAACATAAATATTTCAAACATATATGTGTTTCAATTATAAATTTAAAAATCAAGTTAAAAATTATTTCATATATAATTTACAAAATTGAAATCAAAATATCCCATAAGGGTTGTCGAGTAAGACTGGTGTTGATGTATGTACTCATGGAACGGATGATTATCCCATCGTTAGTGTCATTTATACACCAAACAGTTTGATTGTTAAAATGTATTGCAAAATTTTCTTTGATATATACATTCATCAAAATTCTTATAAAATGAACATGTAGATGCATATTTATACCTATGTCACAGTGTCCTCAAGGTGATGGTCTGCTATAAGAAACTCTACAAATGAACTGATGCGACCAGATGAACCACCAAAATCTCCACGTCCACCCAAACTAGGTGTGGCCTGATCAAATCCATAGCATACTTGATGGCAACTAGTACATACATGTGGGACAGGCCTCAACACTCCTGGAGTGGTACTTGGACCAGCTCCATAAAACACTCCTCTATCACCATTATCTCTATGCTCCCCACCCACTATCGTAGAAGCATGTTGATCAAGGTCTCCTGCGAGTGTACTAAGGGAGCCTAATGTCGAGAGCATAGCTTGATGATGTACAGGTGCAGGAATGGGAGGACCAGGAGCAACAACAAGGGGTTGCACGTGCATGGGGAATTGGGGATCAACCCTTTCCCCTAACCTCTATTGTGGCATGCTACCACCAACACCCTAAAATGATTTAAAGTCAAACTAATTGGGTTTTTTCCCCATAACAAACTCTACATACAGTTTCCTCAAAAAATACAATGGGCACACCTAATTAGTGTGTGGGGGACTATCAAAAACCATATACCATCGATCCCAAAAATGTGCACTCATCTGTGGATGTATGCACCACCTCATGGATATTCTAGATTTTTTGGGAGGAATGGGTTGTCAAGTAACGAGGTCAAGAAAGTAGGGGGCTAGGTGGGCTTTCATTATATTAAGGTCTAAAATTTGTTTATAAAAGAGACCATCAACATAAAATTGTCTCATCTGTTCTTTGTCTCGTCGATGCCTATCTAGATCAAAATCAATGGTCCTTATGACATCCACAATCATCCACAATTTTTTGCATCATAGATGCAAAACATCTCACATGTGGTGGAATCAATGCTTGACTCTGCATAGCATTGATTTGATTTTGTATGGATGCAACCTGATCATTTATGTGTGCTTGCAAGCGAGCCTCATTAGATGCAATAGGTGTTGGAGGTGGCATATTAGGTGGAGGGGGAGGTGGAGGTGGAGGTTGAGGTGGTTGTGGCTAAGGTGGTGGATTGATGATATCATCAATGTTAAAATCATCCATGATATGAGATATAAGTGTGCACCTACATTAAATTATATAAAATTAACATAAAAACTTTAAAAATTACAAGAAATAGTTAAATTTGAAATGCACATGCAAATTTATTTAAATAGGATGTGCATACATATATTAAGATCATATAAAATTTAAATGCACATACATTGATTGAACTTGAGCATGTGCATACAAAATTTAAAATTTAACATGTACATACATTTAAAATAAAAAATACAATGCATAATTTGCATGCATACATCATTAAACTAAACTATGTACATACATACAAATTTCAAAATTTAAGAACTATATGCAATTTTAATACATGTGTACATACTAAACAATAAACTTGAAACATTCACAAAAAGCTCATTTTATGTCTAACGCATATATATATATTACAATTTTCCATCAAGAGAAATCATGATCTAGTAGATAGTCATAAAATATATACTATTATAAATTCATCATTATAAGTTCATAAATTCCACCAAATTCATAAATTCATGTCACTAAAAATATCCATCTAGAACCAAAATCATAAATTCATGTCACTAAAATATCCATCTAGAACCAAAATCATAAATTCACGTCACTAAAAATATCCATCCAACAAAATTTATAAATTCATCACACAAAATATCCATTGTTCACCGAATTCATAAATTCATAACTATTTCAAATCATTATCTTAATTTAGAAACTATTGTGGATCTCTACTGCATCTCTTCATTTATTTGTGTTTTCATTTTCAGAATCATAAGTTCTCCTCTCCTCTAGCCATTGTCGATGCTCATCTAAGATCCCATCCATAGCCTTGACAGCATCAACAATGGTTTGCATCCTATATTCAATCATCCTCACAGGTGGTGTGACAAATTCTTCATTTTGAATAATGTTGATTTGATCTTGGATGGTTCTAACATTGAAATTGATTCGTGCTTGCAAACAAGCACCATAGATTTCAGGTGGTGGAGGTGGGGGGTTATGAGATGGAGTGGGTGGAGGTGGAGGTGAAGGTGGTGGAGATGGATGGTGTAGAGGTGGATTGCGAATATTATTGAATCAATCCATGTGATCTCTAAGATATGAGTGAACCTGCATTAGATTTGTAATTTCAAAATGTAAGATACATGTTTAGGAAATACCCTTAAACCATTCAATATAAATGGCCTAATTGAATACAAATGATAAAATATGTAAGCCTCATTTATGTCTAAGGCATGTTACTTGAATGAAAATACAATCAACTATTAATATAGGATAATTTATGATTGTTATAGGGTTTACGGTTTAGAGTTTAAGATTTAGGTTTTAGGGTAATACGATGGCTTAAGGGGATCTATGTAGTAAGGTCCTAGTACAAAATGACATGGCTTTTAAGTGAATAAAATTTGGTGAAGATGCCCAAGGCAACCAAATTTCATTAAATTCCTAGGCAATTTCACCAAATTTTATTCACTTGAGCCATGTCATTTTGTCCTAGGAACTTACTAGATATAGATCCCCTTAAGCCATCCTATCACCCTAAATCATAAATTAATCAACCTAGATCATGATTTATCTCATTCATATTATAATCTTGCATGATTTTATTATTGTTAAATTTGGTTGCCTTGGGAAACTTCACCAAATTTTGAGAGTTTATTTGATCCCCTTAAGAAATGTCACATTATGACCACTTAAGAAATCGATTTGCGGTTTAGGGTGAGAGGATGGCTTAAGGGGATCTATGTCTAGTGAGGTCCTAGGACAAAATTACATGGCTCAAGTGAATAAAATTTGGTGAAGTTTCCCAAGGCAACCAAATTTCATTAAGAGCCTAAGAAAAAATGATGGCTTTAGGGTTTAGGGTTTAGAGTTTAAATTTTAGGGTTAGGGTAATAGGATAGCTTAAGGGGATATATGTAGTAAGATCCTATGACAAAATTACATGGCTTAAGGGAATAAAATTTGGTGGAGTTGCCTAAGGCAACCAAATTTCATTTTAAGGTCCTAGGACAAAATGAATGCTTTAGTGTTTAGGGTTTAGATTTTAGAGTTCAAGGTTTAGGGTTTATGGAACTTAGGGTGAAGTTTTGGTGTCCCTTGGAATATAATGAACTTGAAAGTTAGTGAAGAACATTTTCTTGTGGAACAGTTGATTGAGATAGCTCTTGTTTCAACTAACCAACCTAGATCATGAAATATCATTCATATTATAATCTTGCATGATCTTATTATTGTTAAATTTGGTTGCCTTGGGAAACTTCACCAAATTTTGAATTCTTTGATCCCCTTAAGAAATGTCATATTAGGACCCCTTAATACATCAATTTATGATTTAGGGTGATAGGATGGATTAAGGGGATCTATGTCTAGTGAGGTCCTAGGACAAAATGACATGGCTCAAGTGAATAAAATTTGGTGACATTGCCCAAGACAACCAAATTTCATTAAGGTCCTAGGAAAAAATGATGTCTTTAGGGTTTAGGGTTTAGAGTTTAGAGTTTAGGGTTTAGGGTTTAGATTTTAGAGTTTAGGGTTTAGGGTAATAGGATGGCTTAAGGGGATCTTTGTAGTAAGGTCCTACAACAAAATTACATGGATTAAGGGAATAAAATTTGGTGGAGTTTCCTAAGGCAACCAAATTTCATTTTAAGGTCCTAAGACAAAATGAATGTTTTAGTGTTAAGGGTTTAGATTTTAGAGTTCAAGGTTTAGGGTTTAGTGAACTTAGGGTGAAGTTTGGGTGGCCCTTGGAATAATGGACTTGCAAGTTAGTGTCTAGTTTATGAATATTTTTTATTTTATGAATAGATTGACTATTTCCGTAATAGAAACATATAATTATGTATTATTAAGATTGAGTTTAATGTATATTTTAATTGGATATTTTTTTAATTGAATATAAGATTATTTTATTTAACATTTTTTTCATTAATATTTCCCACTTAAATGAATTTTATGATATAAAATGTATAATATAAAATTAGTTAATGTTGAATCAAGTATTTTATTTTAGATTGTTTGAAATTGAAAGAACCTAAAAGAACTTAGAAAAGAAAAATATTTAGATTCTTTAGTGTCTACGTAACTAGTGCAAAAATTGAGATTTTAGACTAAACTACAAGCCTAATTAACAAGTAGTTGACTTGAATGAGGGATAATATTGTTAAAAGACAATAGACAACACATGCAAACAAGAAATGGAAACAAGGCATGACTAGTGGAGAGATCAAAACATAAAATAGAAATGAATGTTGAATACTATCTAATTAAGTGACAATTGGAAATCGATTGTACACTTGGATTTATGAATTTGCTAACTAAATTTGCAAACAAACATTGATAAAATTTATGAATTGTAACTAAAGGGAAAAGAAATAGGTGCGGAAATACTTCCTTAACACTACTACAATAGAGGTGAAGTGCAGAAAAAAGTTCTAAAGCTTCTTAAAAAACTACTGAGATGAATACATACAGAATAAAAGAGATAATCATAAATATGCGATCACAGATAACACCAAATTTATGTGGGAAAACCCTTTTAGCAAAAAAACCCACCACACCAAGAGAAGACACTTTGTATTACAGTAAGAATAAATTACATACAAAGTTCACAGTCCTCACTCTTTGATAGTTAGCTCACAAAAACACTTCAGTATTCATGCATTCATTGTTACAATGCTCATTTAGCATACAATGAATACAACTCTTCTAACTTTGATTGACTTCTTACAACATCACCGTCACCCTATGATTGACTTATATCAATAATTTAATCGACTGTGCAATTCTTATATTACATTCAATATTCCAACCAATCTCAGGATTTCATGATGCATCGTCCACTCAATTAAGCAATCCGATCTTCTCTAACTGATCTTCTCTAGATTGGGCTACCTAGGCATTAACTTCATTGCCTAAATCAGATCCTGTCATCAGCCGAACATGACCTTCATTTACTGCCTTTATCATTTTGGTCTTTGGCCAATCAGAATTTGCCATGCGTCGCCCTTCTACTCGCTCATCACTTTGACCACGAGTCAAGACCGTCACCCGAGCTCTGAGCTCTTCATCGCACCACTGCTCTAAGTCCACACATCAATCGCGTTATGGCGATGACCACCCTGTATGATCGTCATGGCTTACTATGCTACCGCGGAGCCAATCAAGCCACCCCACAGTATGGCGCTGACTACTCTGGCTGACTGCCAACGGCTTACCACGCTATCGTGACATGGCCAAAAGGCCATCGCGGTAGAATGGTAAGTGGTCTTCATAGACCGCTAGCCACTTATTGCAGCCACTGTGGTTACACTTCACACCACCCACAGTAAGGCGCTAGCCACCGATCTTACTGTCACCCATCATTGCCAGTGGCTTACCGCACCCACCGCGGCTCCACTAAGCAACACCCATGGTAAGGAGGTAACCACCATCCCTTCACTGTGCTACCATCCACCTATGAGGAGACCATCATGGTAAGGTGGTAACACCGCCCAATGGTGGCCAGACTATTAGAGGCACATGGTATGGCGGCAAACCACCATACCACACCTCTAAGAAAGAATCCTAGCGGTAGAGGTTGAAAATGAAAAAATATCACCAAGTCTTTTTCAGAGGTCTAAGTCAAAAGTTGATGCACATGTTCCCAACAAGCTCCCACTTGATGAAGACTTCTAGCTTCCTCTAGACATCAAAAAAATTACTGATGATCATAGGCCCCAAGGCCCATTGACTCTGTGCACCATCTGAACTTGTTTGTGCTCACTAGCTTCATTAACGCATCTGTAACATTCTTCAAGGTGTCAACCTTTTCCAAGTAGACCTTTCCATCTTCCACCATATCCCTCATGAAGTGATACTGCACATCAATGTGCTTTGTCCTGGCATGGAAAGTCGGGTTCTTTGCCAAAAAAATGGCACTTTGATTGTCACAACAAATTGTGATCTGCCCTACATTGAAACCAATATTAGATTACAATCTACCCAGCCAAACTGCTTCTTTGCAGATGTGTGTTGCTACCATGTACTCAGCCTCTATAGTGGATAAAGCAACTACAACTTGTCGCTTACTCATCCAACTGATTGCACCACCATTTAACATGAACATGTATCCATTGGTGGATGTCCTAATGTCAATGTCCCCTGCCCGATCAGAATCCACATATCCATGAATGTTGAGTGTTCTATGTTATGCAACCAAACTGCCATGGTAACATAGAGCATATTCTAAAGTTCCCTTTAAATATCTAAACACTCTCTTCACAGCATCCCAATGTGATCTTCCTAGATTTTCCATAAACTGGTTGAGAACTCCCATTGCTTGGGCAATGTCTGGCCTTGTACAGACCATTGCATACATTAAACTACCAACAACACTTGCATACGACACCCTAGTCAGGTCCTCTATCTCAATAGCAGACTTTGGACAATCTTCAATAGATAGTTTTGTTCCCTACATAACTGGAACAACTAGATGCTTGCAGTCATCCATACCGAATCTCTCCAGAACTATATTGACATACTTACTTTGACTTACCCAAAGCTTTCTGCTTGTTTTGTCCCTGGTTATCTCCATTCCTAGAATATACCTTGCTGCACCTAGATCTTTCATTTTGAACTTTGCAGATAGCTAAGATTTAAGATTATAGACTTACTATTTCCTATGAACAACATATCATCCATGTACAGGGTAATAATAAGCACACGATCATTTTCAGATTTATAATAAACATAATTATCAGATTTTGATCTCACAAATCCCATAGACAACACAAACGTGTCAAATTTTTGGTACCACATTCTAGGATCAAACCATATAGAGATTTCTTTAATTTACAGACCAGACTTTGTTTACCTTTTTCAATGAAGTGCTCGGGCTAGGACATATAAATCTCTTCTTCCAAATCTCCATGGAGAAACGTTGTCTTCACATCCATCTGCTCAACCTCTAAGTCATATGTTGTTACCAATGACAACAAAAATCTGATAGATGTCAACTTTTCTATAGGGGAAAAAATCTCTCCATTATCAATTCCCTCTATCTGGGAAAATCCCTTTGCAACCAACCTTGCCTTATACTTTTCAACACTACCATCTAGACTAGTCTTCTTCTTGAATACCCACTTATAGCCAACAAGATTTCACCCTTTAGGCAAAGGTACCAAATCCCAAGTTTCATTCTTCTTCAATGATTCCATTTCTTCATTCATGGCTTACAACCAGGAATTCAAATCAGACATGTTGATTGCTTCTTTTACAATCCTAGGCTCATCAGTGCTAGTAATCAAGGCATAGGCACAGTTCGAATCTAACATAGAGAAAACATACCTTTCAAGTTTTCGCTTTTCACATGTAGACCTTCTTACTGGCTGAGGTTGTGGTTCTTCATCTTCGAAACTCTCAGAGCTACTTAAACTCTCCTCAGTTTTAGGTACTCCATTTAGTTCTTCCCTTTCTGGAGTTTGAGGAATCTCAACTGCATTATTCTTCTTTTTTCTCTGATCTATCTCGAGCTATGGATCACTTACTGAAGGTTTCAGCTCATGAAATATCATGCTTCTGCTATACAAAACCTTCTCAGTAACAGGATTCCAAAGCTTGTATCCCTTCACCCCAACACCATAGTCGATGAAGATACATTTAAGATCCTTATTATCCAACTTTGATCTTTTCTCATTTGGCACATATGCATATGCTTCACAGCCAAAGACACGAACATGCCTGAGAGGGCTTCTTACCAGACCACGCTTCCAAAGGTGTCTTATCAACAAGAGAAGAGCAAGGAGAGCGATTTACCAGGTAACATGTTGTCACCACAACCTCAGACCAGAACTTCTACTCTAAGCCAGCACCCCTCAGCATACTCCTTGCCTTTTCTATGAGCATCATGTTCAACCTTTCAGCAACTCCATTCTGTTGTGGAGTATAAGGTGTAGTTTTATGCCTTTTAATCCCATCGTCTATGCAGTACCTTTCAAATTCTATAGAACAAAACTCACCGCCATTGTCTGTCCTAAAGCATTTAATTTTCCTTCCGATCTAATTCTCTACCAAAGTTTTAAATTCTTTAAACTGACTAAACACTTTTGATTTACTCTTAAGAAAGTATATAAATGCCCTTGTCGAATAGTCATCAATAAAAGAAACATAATATCTAGACTTCAATAACGAAGGAACATTAACTGGACCAAACACATTAGAATGAACATAATCTAGTACACTAGAAGATTTATGAGGACTCAAATAAAATGAAACACGGTGTTGCTTTCCATAGATATAGTGTTCGCAAAAATCAAACTCAAGGTTACAATCATCTAGCCCTTCTACAAGATTTTTATTCTTCAGGGATTTTAAACCTTTCTCACCTATGTGACTGAGTCTATGATGCCACAACATGGTCTTCTCTATTGGTAGTTTCACCTCCAACGCATTTGCATCTAGAGAAGTGTCTTCATCTTCCTCTACAGGAACAACTTTGGTTGACTTTACAGAGGCGCTGTTACATTGAACAGGACGTGCATCCAACTTGTATAGAGTGCCAGTACGTACACCCTTAGCCAGCACCATTGTACCTCTAGCCATCTTACATCCTTTACTTGAGAAAGAAACTTCCACACCAGCATCATTCAGCTTACTGACATAAATTAAGTTATGAGCCAAACCTAGTATGTGTAGTACACCACCAATCCCTTTGACTCTATCGTCAGGGAACTGAATTCTGACTCTTCCATGACCAACAATCTCTAGCATTGAATCACTCGCCAAGTACACCTTCGCACCATAATACTTATCGTACTTCGTGAACCATTATCTATGAGACATTATGTGAAAGGATGCACCCGAGTCAACTAGCCAAACATCATCTGATGCCTAAGTTGCCAAGGCTACAATGAAGGCATCTGCATCACTTTGAGAAAATTCATTGGCTAAAGCATTCTTCTTCTCCTTTCAATCCTTTCGAATATGACCAGGTTACCCATAGTTCTAGTATTTCACTTTGGACTTTTTGCCTGGAGACTTTGATCTCCCTCCAGATTTGGATTTAGACTTCGTGTCCTTCTTCTTGCCTTTCTCCTTTGATCTACCTCGAACAACAAGGGCCTCTTTGGCCATCTCTGAAGACTTCCTTTGCATCTCTTCAGACAACAATGAGGCAACAATGTCTTCCATCTTGAAAGCAGTGGTTGTACATCCAATAGCCATCACCAGATGATCCCAACTGTCAGGTAACGAACATAACAGGAGCATCCAATAATCCTCCTCAATTTGTACACCTATAGACACCAGCTGAGTGACACTCATATTAAATGAGTGTAGATGGTCTGCAACAGATGCACCTTCTTCCATCTTCAAGGAGTACAACTTCTTCCACAAGAATAACTTATTTACCAAAGACTTTCCTTGATAAATATCACCAAGCTTCTTCCATAATGAAGCTGCAGAATTTTCCTCATTGACATTCAAGAGTACAGAATCAGCCCGACTAAGTCTTATTAGACCTCTCACTTTTCTATCTACAAGGTCCCAATCGTCTTGCTTCATACCTTGTGGCATAGTTCCAGAAACTGCAACCCAGAGGTCTCTATCCACAAGTAAGTCTTCCATTTTGAGTTTCCATAACTCAAAGTTGCCACCATTGAATTTTTCAATCTCTACTGTACCTGATGTACTCGCCATCTCAAATAGAACTAAGTTCTAACTTTACAAGACTCCCACTAGAACAGTATTAGCACAAAAAACCAACCTTACTAACAAGGATAACACAACTGGCCAAGCTCTGATACCACTTGAAGGGAAAAGCAACAGGTGTGGAAATTCTTCCCTAACACTAATACAATAGAGTTGAAGTGCAAAAACAAGTTCTAAAGCTTCTTAAAAAACTACTAAGATGAATACATATAGAATAAAAGAGATAATTAGAAATATGCAATCACAGATAACACCAGATTTACGTGGGAAAACCCTTTCGGGAAAAAAACCCACCACACCAAGAGAAGACACTTTGTATTATAGTAAGAATAAATTACATACAAAGTTCACAATCCTCACTCTTTGATAGTTAGCTCACAACAACACTTCAGTATTCATGCACTCACTATTATTTTCATTTAGCATACAATGAATAAAACTCTTCTAATTTTGACTAACTTCTTACAACATCACCATCACCCTATGATTGACTTATATCAATAATTTAATCGATTGTACAAGTCTTACATAGCATTCAATATTCCAACCAATCATAGGATTTCATGATGCATCATCCACTCAATCAAGCAATCTGATCTTCTCTAACTGATCTTCTCTGCATCGGGCCACCCAGGCATTAACTTCATTGCCTAAATCGGATCCTGTCATCAGTCGAACACGACCTTCATTTACTGCCTTTATCATTTTGGTCTTTGGCCAATCAAAACCTACCACACATTTCCCTTCTACTCACTCATCGCTTTGACCATGAGTCAAGACCGTCACCCGAGCTCTGAACTCTTCACCGCACCACCGCTCTGAGTCCACACATCCACCACAGTATGGTGATGACTACCCTGGCTAATCATCACGGTTTACTGTGCTACCGCAAATCCAATCAAACCACCCTGCGATATGGTGGTGACTAATTTGGCTCTCCAAGTCCACACATCCACCGTAGTATGGTGGTGACCACCCTGGCTAATCGTCACAGCTTACTGCACTACCGCAAATCCAATCAAGCCACCCTGCGGTATGGCGATGACTGCTCTGGTTGACTGCCAATGGCTTACCACACTACCGCAACATGGCCTAGAGTGGTAAGTGGTCTTGATAGACCGCTAGCCGCTTACCGCGGGCACTGCAGTTATGCTTCGCACCTCCTGCGGTAAGGCGGTAACCGCCAGTCTAACCGTCGCTCGTCACCACTAGCGGCTTACCGCACCCACCGTGGTAGGATAGTAACCACCAACCCTTCACCACGCTACCATCTGCCTATGAGGAGACCACCACAGTAAGGCAGTAACACCACCCAATCGTGTCTAGACTATTAGAGGCTTGTGGTATGGCAGTAAACCACCATACCATGCCTCTAAGAAAGAATCCCAGTGGTAGAGGCTGAAAATAAAATATTTTCGCCCAAGTCTTTTTTAGATGTCCAAGCCAAAAGTTGAGGCACCTGTTCCCAACCATAACTATTCTTTAACATATTGTTTTCTAATCTAATTATAATTTAACATTGAAACTAAAGTTTAACATATCGTTTTCTCCATACAATGCAAATGAAATTTAAAACATTTAAGCAATGCAAATGAAATTTAAAACATTTAAGCAAAGCAAATGAATTTTCTTGCACTTGAAATTAGGGTTTTCAAAATCAAAATGATTTGTTCAATTTTAATTTAGGGTTTTAGCAAAAAAAATTGTTTCAATTCAATTTAGGGTTTCAATTTCTAAGCAATTAGGGTTTTTAATGCAATTTTTTCATTTCATTTCAAACTATGGTTTTCAAATTCTTTTTTTTTGTTTGATTTAAATTCGGGATTTCAGAAAGCTTGATTAGGGAACTTCTAAATGCAATTTTTTATTTCATTTCAATTTCTAGGGTTTGAAATGCAATTTTTTTTGTTTCGTTTCAATTAAGGTTTTTAAATACAATTTTTTTTGGTTTGATAGAACAATTTAGGTTTCAAAAGCTAAATTTTGTTTCTAAAATACAATTCAAGGTTCTTTTTTTCATTTCTATTCAATATCTTCAAGTTTCATTGTATTTTTTCATCTATTTCTACAATTCCTTTCTACTATAATAGGTAATAAAATTCTTAAAATGTCAAATAAATTTTTAAAAAAATGCTAAAATCAATTCTTCTATTGACAATTTCAATAAAAAATAAAAAAATGCAAACAAATGGGTGTGGATGGGTCCCTGGACGTTGTTTCTGGTGGTCATTGTCGCTCACAACTCAGGATCCCATGCACTGCTAAAATCAAGGTTTCTTCATTTTTAAAAAATAAATACCATTACAAAATGGGATCTCGATTATTAAAAAATAGTATAAATCGAGATCCCGTTTCCTAGTAATCGGGATCTTGTTCCATGTCCATTAGTTCAGGATCCTTTAACAAATGAGATCCCAATTTTTAAAAAGTAGGATCCCATTTGGTATTTAGGCTCGGGATCCCATTTTTGCAATGTCGATTTCATTTTTTTGGCTAAGGAAAAAACTTCCACATTTCATGGACTCAACTTTGTGCACTTACCCTACATCCATACTTCTAGGGAGATTGGAAACAAAGATGGGGGAGAGAGAGAATTCTACTCCACTAATGAAAGTGGGGTTTGTTTCGGTAAAAGGCAGCAAGGCTTCTCCTTCGTTGTTAATTTTTCAGAAGGACCAAAAGAAAGGGGTTGTTGATAAGTCTTCTAAAGTTGGGAGGAAGAAGGATTTGAAAAAAATAAAGATGATGGGGGAGACTTTGGTAGAGTCTGGATCTGTAAAGACCCTAGATTCCCTTTTTCTAACCCTCCAAAATGATCGTCCTCTCTTGGAATGTAGGGGGCTTGAACAGTGGCCCTAGACAAAAATTTGTTTGGGATTTGGTGAAAACTCATTCTCCTAATGTTCTATTTTTACAGGAGACTAAGTTAATTGTTGAAGGTATGATTGGTTTATGGCCTAAGCTGTGGGGGGTGGGGTGATTGCTAGTATATTTGGGCTCATGGGAATGCAGGGGGTGTGGCTTGCCTATGGAAGCCATTGAAGATTTGTCCTCTTTGGTGGATGTCCTCCAAGTCTTCCATCTTTGTGGTTGCTTCAAGTCTAGAGTTGGGGGAAACTATTCTTCTCTCAAACATATATGTGCCTACTGATTTTCTTGGTAAGCAGTTATTGTGGTCTCATATTAATTTCATTCGGAGCCTTGCTCATTTTTTCCCTTGGATTATTGCAGGAGACTTCAATGCCATTATTGAGTTGGATGAGAAGAAAGGTGGTATTGCAAGATTGGAGCCCCCTGCTTTCCTTCTTAGGAATAAAAATTATTACTTTGAATTTGTTTGACATAAAGCCTCAAAATGGTCAATTTACTTGGAACAATAGAACGGGGGAGAACTAGATTACTAAGAGACTTGACCAATTCTTGGTTTCTTGTTTCTGGGTTGGAGGATTGTGGTCTACTTGCTTTGAGATTTTGGACTAGAGGGGCTCGAATCACTAGCCTATTAAGTTATCTGCTTCTTCGGCTTGTGTTGCTTAGTCCCCCTCTTTCAAGTTCCAACTTATGTGGTTAAGGGATTCTTCTTTGCAGGTGCATGTGGTTGAATGGTGGTGAAGGGGAAGACCTACTTATGGCACTACTATGTATTCTTTTTCCAAACTACTGCAATATGTTAAGTATCATCTCAAAAGGTGGAATAGGTAGTGCTTTGGCAATATTTTTCATGCTAAGGTTGTTGCTAAAGCTGAATTGGATGTCATCACCTGGGAAATAAGGGAGTTTGGTCTTTTGGAGGATTTACTTAGAGAGAAGGCAAGGGCTTTGAAAGCTTTAGAAGAATGTAAGTTGTGCGAGGAAAATTATTGGAAACAAAAGGCTTGGGTTGAGTGGTTACAGGAGGGAGACAAAAATACAACTTTTTTCTTCAACTCGGTGAAGGCCAAGAGACATGGTAATTCCATGCCTATTCTTGTGAATGACAAGGGGGGGCATTTATCTTCTTGGTAGGATATGTCTAGAGAAGCTTCTTTATTTAGAGAGGATTCTCGAGATGGTCTGGCGAAAGAAAATCAAGTTTTATCTTACATCCCCTCTTTGATTACTAGGGAGAAGAATGAGCATCTTTTGGGCAACATCTTGCTAGAGGAATTAGAGGTTACTATTTTTCAGATGAAGAAAGTGAAAGCCTTGGGACCTGATGGCTTTTTGGTTGAATTTTATCAATAATTTTGGGATATCATTAAGCTGGACCTGTTGGAGGTGGTCCGTGAGTCTCAAAGGAATAAGCAGATGCCACAAGCTTTAAACTCTACATTCCTTGATCTCATTCCAAAATGTGAGGGGGTGGATCATTTGAGTCAATTTCGACCCATCTGCCTTTGTAATGTGGTGTATAAAATCATTTCCAAACTATTTGTTGAAAGGCTAAAGCAGTGGCTTAGAAGGCTTATTTCTGAGGAACATAGTGGTTTTGTGGAGGATCGAAAAATTATGGATGGGGTGGTCATTGCTACGTAAACCATCCATTTTATGGAATCCTTGAAATAAAAGGCTATGTTCATCAAGCTTGATATGGAAAAGGCCTATGATAGAGTGAAGTGGTCCTTCTTGTGAAAAAATCTTATTTCTTTTGGTTTTGCTGAAGACTGGGTCCAGTGGGTTATGTGATGTGTTATTTCCACTTCTTTTTTAGTGTTGATAAATGGGGAGCCTTCTTCTCTTTTTAGTGCTTCTAGAGGCCTTCATTAGAGGGATCCCTCTCTCCTTATTTATTTATCCTTCTAGTTGAAGGCCTGGGGAGATTGGTGAAACATAAAGTAGAGTTGGGTGTTATCCAGGGATGGGGGTGGGGAAATGACTTGCCTCCTAAATCTCACCTAAATTTTTTTGATGATACTGCCTTGATGGGTATGGCTAAGATCAAAGAAGCTATGAATTTGTGAAAGGCTTTGGATATCTATCTTGTTGCTTCTAGTTAGAGGATTAATGAAGAAAAGTCCTCCATTTTTTTCTTCAATACTCTGAGGCTTATTCAATGAAGGATTGTTAGTATCTTGAGGTTTTACATTGGTTCTCTCCTTTTAACTTATCTTGGTATTCCCATCTTCGTTGGTAGACCTCCCAGGGACTCGTGGCAGAATATTTTGGACAAGTTCTAGGTGAAGGTTAATCATTGGACTCGTAGATGGTTGGCATTTGTTGGTCGTGTTTAGTTGTTGAAGTTTGTGGTGCAGGCTCTTCCTATTTATAGGTGCATGCTTCAAGTGGCTCCTGTTGGGTTTGTAAAGGATTTGGATTCTCTAGCTAGGCAATTCTTATGGGTGGGTAGCTTTTCCTCTTCCAAGTGGAGCCTAGTAAAGTGGGACATTGTATGTAGTCCGAGGAAATTTGGGGGTCTTGGATTGAGGTAGTCAACTTGGTCTGAGCTGGCGTTCATTGCAAACTTTATTGGAGGTGGTGTGTGGAGGAAGAGCATATCTGGGCCAAGATTTTATCTCACATGTACCTTCTGGGGGTTTTGAAGGAGGAGCTTCCCAGGTATCCTCTGGTGGGAAAAGGTTTGGTGATCTGGGAACAGTTAAGAAAGGGGTTGCACTGATCAAGGAGGGCTTCTTCTGGATTTGTAATAGGGGGACTGAGGCTCTCTTTTGGTCTGATTCTTGGGATGGATTTTCCCCCATTTTACATCAGTTTCCTAATTTGGTGAATCTTTGTCAACGTTTCTTGGAGGCTGGTTGGTCAAGGGTGAGTGATTTTAAGATTTTTTATCCTTGTGGGCAATTGAAAGTGGCTAAGTGGAAGGATCCTTGTGATTGACCTATTATCGCGTTGGAGGAGTGTTCTGAGCTTCAAAATATTTTGGCTAGTAGACAATGCAATTTCTTAGGGATAAAGATATTTTGGCTTGGTGCCCAAATCCTAAGGGTACTTTCACTATGGTGAGTGGATATCAAGACTTAGTGTCTCCTAAGTTTGGGTGGAGGAGGTCCCTTGGTGGAAACATGTGTGGAACAAGTTTTCATGGCCAAATTGTAATTCTTTCATGTGGACTCTGGCTTGCAATAGATGTTTGACTTGGGATAATCTCCCGAAGCAAGGATTCCAAGGTCCCTCTATTTGTGTTTTGTGTGAGTGCAATGAGGAGGATTCTTCCCTTTTGTTCTTTCATTTTCCTTACTCTATGTGGCTCTGGAATTTCTGGTGGGAGGTTTCAAAACATCCCTGTGTCCATGCTTCTTCTTTTGTTGAGTTTTGGAGCAATCTAGGTAGACCCCCTTCTTGGGCCTCTTTCCTCCAAATTGTGTGGTGCATTGGTCCTACATTCATCCTCTGGAAAACTTGGTTGGAAAGAAATCATAGGATTTTTCATGGGGATAGGTTGAACGTTCAATAGGTTTGGCACATAATTGTTGGTATGATCCAAGAGACAGTGGAAGCGAAATGTGAAGTGGCTTTACCATTGGAAAGAAGTGATGATGAGATTGTGAATAGATTGGGCTTGTAGGGGTTGACTCATGTCTCTGCTTGTGTCAGAAGAGGTAGGAGGGATAAAAATAAGGTGCAAAGGTTTTGAAGATGGTTGCCTCCTATGATGGATGTTTTGAAGATTAATACAAATGGTTCCTCTAAGGGTAAACCTAGACCTACTGGGATTGGTGGAATCGAAAGAGATTATTCGGGTTCAGTTATTTTCTTTTTCTCAATTCATAAAGGCTAGAAATCTAGCAACTTTATGGAGGGGTTGGCACTTCTCTGGGCTATTGAGTGTGCTTGTGCCTTGGGTTGTCTTAGAATTATCTATGAATCTACTTCATAGATTATTGTTAATATGTTGCAAGAGCAAAAGGTGGTTGAGGTCAATTGGAAGATTGTGTTGGTGGTTCGACAGATTTTGTAGAGGTGCTCTACATTGGAAGTGGTGTCTTTTTCCCACATTCTGCAGGAATGGAATAGGGTTGTTGTCTGTTTGGCTAAGTGGGCTTCAGAGCATGCAGATGATTGGAAGGTTGAAGGGTGGGGTCAGCTATCCCTAGATTATTGTCAGGATTTAGATAAGGTCATTGCTGATGATATGGAGAGATAAGTTGGTGGTGGTTGTTTGGATGAGGGTTTTGTTTTGGTTGGATGTTCCGGTGTTTCTCCTTGTGGGATCCGATGGGTTCCACGATCCTTTTGTACTATTAATTTCTTGATTTCAATAATGTTTTTACCCCTTTTATATTAAAAAATTAGCCAAAAAGAAGATATGAGAATTAAATGACATTAATTAAATAAATTAATGTAACTTATTTAATTAATCAAAGGAATAGATTAGAATTAATTAGCGACGTAATTAAGATAGATTAATATAATTTACTTAATTAATCAATTTTAGAAGAATAATAAAATGAATTAATTAAATGGTTAAGAGTATTTAATTAATTAGAGGAATTTGAATGTCAAGTTATAATTAAATGAATAAGATCATTTAATCATCTTGCGGGTATCTTGAATAAATGATGAAAAATGTAGTCACAAGCCTAAGCTATTTTTTTGTGTCTACAGTTTGCCCCTCTTTGACATAATGTCATTTTGGCATTTGTGTCAAAGAATTATGAATAACATGCCCCAGTAATGCCCCGATATGAAATAGGTAAAGGTATGCCCCCTCGAGAAAATCAAGACATTTTTGGAAAATTCAAAAGAAGTTGGAAATTGTCTTGATTAGGTAATTGGATAGCCAAAAGTTTGATGGTGGTGAAAGAAATCAGTTTCGCCATGTTTTAAGACATGAAATGGTCATTGGAATTGTCAAAATAGTGCATCCAGTACATTAGGGTTCCAAGAAAATCCCTAAAAACCCTTAGGTATAAATATAAATTAGGTAGAATTGATTTCATTTTACACCCTTGAAGATAGAAAACTTGTGATTTTCTCTAGAGCTCATTGTGAAAATGTCTCTTGTTCCATACACCGAGCATCGCGGATATCACATCTGGACCTTCCGACGGCCAGCTGATGCAAGAGAGCCGGAATGTACCCCAAATCCATCTCCTAAAATTTTGATTCTCACACTTTTCTAGGCATTTAAAGTTTATTTTTCAAATTCATTACTTCACATGCACCACAAATGCATTTGTATGCGACACATCTTTTTGTGATATGACGCATTTGTGGAAACACTTGAGGGCTCATTTTTTCATTATTTGTTAATCAATGCATCTATAGGTCTATGAACCACATTTTCTTTCTTGAGTCGCATATGATAGATAGAATGATGCATTTGTTATTTTGGTTCACATTTGTGTTCTCTATGATGCATATGTATTTATGAGGCACATCTACTAGATTGTATGATGCATATGTTTTGCATGATGCATTTTCATTATGCACCGCATTTGTAAAATAAAACGACGCAACTGATTGTCACTTTTTTTTTAGCTTGTGAAGGGTATAATTTTCTTCATCTTTTGAATGATGCATGTTTATTAGCCTTATTTTTTTGACACAAGATATTGTGTTGTGCATTTGTAGGTTGCTTTGAATCTAATATACACTCGAGAGTCTAGACTAGCTACCTATAGATTACAAGATCAATTGAGCAGTGTAGAGCAGTGGTTGATATGGCGTCTTGGTCTTCATCATGTTATAGCTATACCTAGCATTCAGGAAAATTAAGGGATGCTTACTACACTTGTCGAGCGATGGCACTCAAAGACTTTGTCTTTCCATTTTCCCACAGGAGAGGCGATAGTCACATTAAAGGATGTGTACAGGATACTTAGATTGTCAATCAGTGGAGATAGGGTGTGTTATGATACATGGAGGGGTTACAACGAAATTACCTAATATCATTTGTATGATGATATCAGATAGTTGGGTATCGAGCACTATGAGATCAAATGGCATGTGCTTGGAGATAGATATGAGAGGATTGATTGTTTATTGTGTACTCTGATTGATGGGATTGTTTTTCCAGACCATTGAGGGCATGAGTTCGCTATGGGTTGGGTGAGATGTTGGAGAGGCAGGTTGTATATGTATGGGGCCCCTATCTATTAGTGATGTATTTCCATTTACATGATATAGCTTACAGGGAGGTGCAGTCCATGAGTTGTGGGACTACTCTATTAATGATCTGGGCATGGGAGGACATCGTTGTTTTCTATCCACCATTCATTCATCAGCTAGATGATCAATCACCATATGTGTTTAGATATGTTGGGACTATTACTCAATCTCATGTCGGAGATACTAGATATTGGAGTCATGTGATTGACACACTTGTTTAGTTTATTTGGAGACCCTACATGGACTATGCATAATGGAGCTCAATGAGGATTGACAATTGTCATTTTGTTGATAGACACGATATATGATTGGGAGGACTATTTCTAATGTACATATCATTGAGAGAAACCTACCAGACAAAGTGCTTTGATAGTTTGGTGAGGTTCAGGATGTGTTGCAGGGTCGAGCTGAGTTTGCCCGGTCTTCAAGAGAGGTTCCTCTATGGGGTCCCATGGTTCACGTAGCAACAACAAAGGTAGATATAGATGCACTACAACCATTACAATGGGGATGGAGAGGGGGAGCTGTGGATTTTGGGATGATAGTAGTGTATGATGCCTAGTGGGCATAGCATAGGCATGTGCCATATACATATCCCAATCAACCAACGCTTGTAGAGCACCAAGGTACCGGCCCACAAGGTCGACATGTTGGTAGAGGTGGAGGAGATGATGGGAGAGGAGGTGGAGGAGGGGGGAGGGGTGGTCGGCGAGATTGACAAGGTGGTAGAGGTCGAGGTAGAGCACTGTCACCCATTTGTGTGGCTGAGGAGGAGGGAGATGGTCGAAGATGAGGTCATCGGTGAGGAGGTCATTGGTGGAGAGGAGGCCATTGGTGGGATGGAGAATCCCTATAGTAGAGATGATAAGGTCTCAAGATATGCCCTAGAGTTATTATGGGTAAGATATGAGGATGTAGAGGACTATCCTAAGGAGGATACTGTGGATGAGGAGAGAGAGCTTCAAGATCAGATTATGGAGGGGTGGGATGAAGATGAGGGGGAGAGACCCATGCATGAGGAGGGTCCTCTAGATTAGTGGGTGGTCAATTTGAGGGCTAGAGTAGTGTCTCTCAAGGAGCTTATGAGAGTTGTGATAGTGGAGAGAGATGAGATGCGGCTAGAGAGGGACAATCCTTATCAAGAGAGGGATCAGGCGATAGCTTGAAGATAGGAGACCGAGTAGAGATTCATAGAGTTCATCGCTCTTTGCAGTGGACCAACTACAAATATGGCTCAGAAGTTAGTGAGAGTTGGGGATCAAGAACGGTATTACAAATATTTGTATGAGTAGGAGGTACCTCTTGAGATACAGGCTCCTAGTGCCTCTTAGGCACTTAGTAGTAGATCATGTAGTTGGCAATCCCACAACAGATCATAGAGTAGTGGTGGAGTCATAGGTCCTCGCATGCCAAGACCTTATTATAGGCCCCCATCTACACAATGTTCATTGGGAACTCCTCGTTAGTCACCTTCCCATTCTCCTCATCATGTTATTATATATTATAGACACTATATATGATTATAGAGCCTGCAAGCTCCATTTTTATTTTTATTTTTGATATACCTCTTGGATATTATACTGTGACATGCATTTTGAGATATATATATATATATATGCAATGCATTTTTGGTGGTGATTATATGATGTGTTTATTTATGTGATGCACTGATGATTCCTTTATGATTCATGCTTATGTGATGATGATGATGATATATGCTTTTAATTATGATTGATGCACTTGATTTATGATGTAATGGATGCATGTGACTTATGATATATAGTCATTGTATGCCTTGTGTTATCCATATATATCATGTTATGCAAATGTATATGATGATGTTTTGATGTTTTTTATTTCAATAGACAAGAAACACCATGATATGAGATAGACCAATGGTGTGCAATAGACAAGAAACACCATGATATGAGATAGACCAACGGTGTGCAATGTCGTGCTTTTTCTGAAAACAAATAGTCGCAGACAAGGATTGTCATGACTCATACCGAGGAACCCAATTGTTCCCAATCTTTTTGTAGAGACAAAACACAAGCAGCAAACCAAAGAAAATGTGTCATGAAACATCATTGCTCCTCTAAATCTTGTTGCTAGGACATCCTTGAGGTGCCTAGTGACATGAAAACTTTAAAAATATAAGACAATCATCATGAGACATCGTTTCTCCTCTAAATCTTGTTGCCAAGACATCCTTGAGGTGGCTAGTAACATGATAATCTCAATAGATAAGACAATCATCATGATACATCATTGCTCCTCTAAATCTTGTTGCCAGGACATCCTTGAGGTGGCTAGTACTATGATCATTTCAAAAAGATAAGATATGTGCATGTAACATTGTCGCTCTAAATCCATCACAAGACCTCGCCGAGGTGGCTAGTGACATGACATAAAAAGCAAGATATGGCCAAGTAACATTGTTGAGATAGCTAGTCACATAGTCATATCAAAAATATAAGACAATCAATCAAAAAGAAAAATATACCCTAGTAACATTTTTGTTTCTCTAAATCCATGATAGGACATCATTGAGATAGCTAGTCACATGGTCATATCAAATCATTGAAAAATAAATGAAAATGCTTGTCAAGACATGTGTGTCAGATCTTTGTTTGTTTGACTGGTCATTCTTTAGGAAGGACACATCCTAAAGAAGATTGAAATGTCAAATTGAATTATTGCCAAGGTCAGGATTTAGGAAGGACACATCCTAAATAAATGACATGACAGGATCTTACATCAAGAAGGACACATCTTGAAGACCCGCAGTGGACAAGAAAGTTTGACATCAAGAAGGACACATCTTGAAGACTCTGAAGTGCATCTCTTGAATAAATTGTTTGACAAAAAGAGTCTAATGTTAATAAGGACACATCTTGAAGACCCTTAGATCCTTGATTTGGTAGATTTGATGTTAATTCATATTTTTGCCTAATTGGATTGTGTGTCGCTTGTGACCTTGTGTCTCAAGATGTTAACAAATGTTTTCATGTTTTCCAATATTTTGACCAACCTAACCTAAGGACCTATCTTAGGGGCCTCGAGGGTTGTTAAGCCTTGCATACATTATACATGCAGAGACCACGTAGTTCAACCAGACTTTGACCAGCAGGACTGACAGAAAAAGGTTTTCTTTATTTGAAGATATCTAATGTGTGTGATAGTGAATGTGACGAATGCTAAAGGACTAACCTAGTACGGCCTCAAGGGCTCATTGATTGATGGTCTTGCCTATGTTGTACATGCAGAGACCTCGTAGTTTGAAATAACCTGACTTTGCTTTATTTTACAAAGAGTAAGTCATGATTTTATTGTGGTCTATTTGACAAACCTAAAAGGGATTGACCTAATGCCTTAGGGGCAAACTGATAGATGGCCTTGCCTATGTCAATTCACAAAGGCAACGTAGTTCAAAATTGACAAAGAATGACATGACAAACGTTTTGACTTTTGTTTTTGTAGTTTTTTTATTATTTGGATGTTTTTGATATTTTTGAGATTTTTCAAATTTTTTTGTGTTTTTGACATGTTTTTGTGTTTTCCCAAGTGTGTTAGGTCCTGAAGATCAAGAATGGGTGTTAGGAATTTTCCCCCAGTCAGGTATTGTGTGGGATTGGATGGTAAGATGGATTATGCACAGTATGATGTGAGCATCAACTGATCTCAAGCCATAGGAGAAGCAACTATGCTTGTTGTGGGTATTGTGGAATGAAGGAGGGAGAGTTATATTAACATGGGTGAAGGTGAAAAGACAATGTGAAGTGATAATAGACAACAAAGTGAAGATTGTCTACACATGGCACCTATTTACCAAGTTTTCACCATGGTACTTATCCAAAGCGCCATTAAAATGGTTTTCACTATTAGATGGATTATTTCTCTTTACTATTTTTTTGTTTTTTTTTATTTTTTTCAAATTTTTTTGTATTTTCTGGTTTTGAATGAGCTCTTTGAAGCTATGTGTAAAACTTGCATAGGTGCAAGCTATTTATAGGCTCATATAATGGTTCTCCCTCTGTAGTAGACAACTGATATGCACTAGAACTGAAGGAAGTTGTAATGACATAAGGGCCTAGCCAGTTAGGCTCAAACTTACCAAGTTTATCTTGGTCTACCTGGTTTTTAGGATTTTTCATTAGTACCAGGTCACAGATGTCAAAATGTCTAATGAGGACCCTCTTGTTATAACTTCTGCAAATAAATTTTTGATATGCTTGTAAGTGGGCCATTGCTTTCTGTCTTGTCTCATCCAATAATTCTAGCTCATGCAACCTAGATATCCTGTAAGTTCATCATTGATTAACCCTTTCATGGACACTCAGAGAGAGGGGACTTCGACCTCAATGGGGAGAATAGCCTCCAAACCAAATACAAAGGAAAATGGGATGGTGCTAGTGGGAGTATGAATGTTGGTTCGATATGCCCATAAGGTAGGGTTGAGTTGGATATGTTAATCATGGCCAGCGTCATTGAAAATTTTCTTAAGGATTTTAATAATGGTTTTATTGGATGCCTCGACTTGACCATTACCTTGTGGTTAGTAGGTAGTGGAAAAATGGTGTTGGATGTGGAATTGTTCACACAGTTCGCATACATCTTGGTTTTTGAAGGGATGACCATTGTCCGTGGTTATGGACTATGGAAGATCGTAGCGACAAATGATATAATTAAGTATAAACTTTTCTATTTGAATATCGGTGATGTATGTAAGGGGGATGGACTCTACCCATTTGGTAAAGTATTCAGTGGTGGTTATAAAGAATTTATGGCCATTTGAAGAAGTGTGGTGAATTTTTCCCATGAGGTCAAATCCCCATTGAGAAAAGGGCCAAGGTGAAGTGATGGGCCTTAGTTCCTATACTGGAGCATGAATGAGATCACCATGAACTTGAAATTTTCTACATCTTTTCATAAATCGATATGCCTCATGTTCCATAGTCAGCCAATAGTATCCCAACCACATAATCTTTTTAGCTAAGGTAGGACCACTGGAGTGGGCACCACAAATTCCTTCATGCAAAGTTATTTGTACTTCAGTATTATCGAGACATTGGAGTAAGGCATTGTCAAAGGCTCATTGATATAAGGTATCCCCGATGATGGCATAATGAGAGGCTTTTCGGATAAAGTTCTTACTTTGGTTATTGGATAAGTTCTTAGGTAAAATCTAGGAATGGAGGTAATTGTAAGTGTCTAGGTACCAAGGTGACTCGGGACAAACAAGTTCACAAACCATCTCAAATTTTGGGATGTTGAAAGCTAGGACCAATAGTTGTTCTACTAGGAACTCGTATTGTGATACGTTGTTAGGTATGTCCAAGATTTATCCAGTGGTTGTCATGGCATCTATTGCTTTGTTCTATATATGAGGTATCTAACAAAAGGTGATATTGACAAAGTAAAGCTTGAAGCTATCGACCATTTTCTTATAGGGAGTTAATTTCTCATCCTTTGTATCATAGTCATCATTGACTTGATTGATGACTAACTTTGAATCTCCAAAGACCTGTATACTTTTGATCTTCCATTTGACTGCCATACATAATCTTGTTAATAGGGCCTCAAATTTTGCAATATTGTTAATACAAGGGAGTTATATTCTGAATGATTTTGGTATCATGTCACTTAAGGGGGTTATGAAAAATACCCCAACACCTGACCCATGATTAGTGTAGGAGCCATCGAAGTATATCTTCCATACAATACTTGTCTCAATACTAAAGAGTGACTCATCTAGAAAATCAGATATGAGGGGATGTTTTGCTTGTGTTGGTGTGTTTTCTAGTTGATCTTATATTAAATGTTCTTTGATTGCCTTCTAATAAACATATTGGATGTCGTATTCACTAAGGACCATGACCCATTTTGCTAACCGTCTTGTTAACGCTGCTTTACTAAGAAGATACTTGAGTGGATCAATTTTTGCTACCAGATTTGTTTGGTGGTTCAACATGTAATGCATTAACTTCTATGTTGCAAAGACCACTGCCAGGTAGGCCCATTTGATAGGAGTGTATTTGAGTTCATACCCTACCAAGGTCCTGCTAATATTGTAGATAGCTCTTTCCTTTTTGTCATGGTCATTTTGAGCAAGTAGTGCCCCCAGTGTTTTTGTGGTTGTAGATACATATAATATGAGGGGCTTCCCATATATTGGTGGCATCAACACAAATGGTGTTAAGAGGTACTCTTTTATATATTGAAAGGCTTCCTAGCATTTGTTTGTCCATATGAAAGGGATCCCTTTACATAATAGGTATTGAAATTGATGGCATTTTTTGATGAGTTGAGCAATGAATCTCCTAATAAATTGTAATCTCCCTTGTAATGTCCTTAATTGACTGATGTTATTTGTTGGAGGCATGTCTATTATGACTTTTACCTTGGTGCGATCAACTTCCATGCCTCGATGTGAGATGATGTATCCCAATAATTTTTTGGATTTAACCCCAAAGATACATTTTTTTGGGTTGAGATGGATTTTTTTATTCTTCTAGTCATTGAAAGACTTTGTCTAAAAGCTTTAGATAATAAGCTCTGGTGAAAGACTTTACTAGGAGATCATCAACATAATCCTCCATTAAGGTATGCATTAGGTCATGACATATTTTAGTCATTACTCGCTCGTATGTAGCTCCTGCATTTTTCAACCCAAAAGGCATGGCGTTCCAGCAATAGGTACCCGAGGGACAAGTGAAAGTTGTTTTATGTTGGTCTTCTAGAGCAATAAGTATTTGATTATAACCAGAGAAACCATCCATAAGGGACAACATCTCGTACCCTATGGTAAGATCCACAATCATGTCTATGCTGGGAGGAGGAAAGTCGTCCTTAGGGCATGCCTTGTTTAAATCTCTAAAATCAATACATATGCAGATTTTCCCATTTGGTTTTGTGACAGGTACTAGATTGGAGATCTAGTCTGCATAATCAATAGACCCGATGAAGCCAACATGCAAGAGTTTCTTTAGTTCTATCTTGACCAACAAGGTGATTTGTGGATGCATTTTTTAGAGTTTTTGCTTTACTGGTTTAACATCTAAATGCAATGGAAAGTGATGTAAAACTAGCTCATGGTCTAACCCCTGTATGTCTGTGTATGAATAGGAAAAATTAACTTTGTGTTGTGTGAAGATTGCTTGGAAGTTAGGTTTTTCTTCTTCTATCAAGGAAGTTGCTAATAACACTATCATAGGATCTTCAAGTGTTCCAATGTTGACCTCTTGTGTATCATCAATTGGCATTGATGATAGCTCTTGTGTGATGGGGAGAAAGTTCAACCCTCCATCCTTAAGCACCTCAGGAAGGTTTTCACCTTTGGATACATCCTTTGTTTTTACTTTTTCATGATCAAAGGGTGCCTCACGGTTTTCACCCAAAGACCTTTCCTTTTTCTCTTTATTATTACTTTTGCGACTAAAGGGTGATGTAGCCTCCCCAAAGTATGTTGCCACATCAAGTTCTATAGAAAAGCCAGCTTTATGGTCTCCCCATGGCATTCCTTCTCTCAGTCCCATGAACTCAGCAAGAGCTTTGTCATTCTCAAAGGTATCCAAAACAATAGGCCCTTGTTGGTCCTAGTCAACCAGTTGTGGGAAAACTAGGGAAATTCCATCATCAGTGTTTGTAAATTATGGGGAAGCAACTAATAAGGTAAGTATTGAGGCATTGTCTTAGATTTTAAGGTTCATATAGTTGGCTACCCTAGGGCTAGGTGTGTCTAGATCAAGGAAAATATTATCGAGTTCATAAGTGCTAGAGGCATAGGATTCCCATTCCCAGTTGTTAGAATCATTTTCGTCATAAAAGTCATTGTCAAAATCCTTCGATGTCTTGATATGTTCATAAACACATACTTCCTTATTTGAAGGAAATTTGGTTTTAGTGGAACCAATCTTTAGTGGCTTTCACCCTAATCCAAGATTCTTCCCCCATTTAGTAGGTATGTAGGGTTTTCTTCTTCCAGTTTTGTGTAAGCCTAACCCACTAGTACCGTCATAACCTTTTGCTTGCATCATTGAAAACCATTTACCATATTGTTGTACTAGAAGTGGTGTCACTTCATCTTTATAGACCCAATTAGAGATATCTTCAATATCTTATGTTTCAAGGTCTCCCAATTTTATGAAAGTAGTTTTAGGAGGTACATGAATCAGGACCTTAGGTTTGATGTTGTAACATGACTTTCCATATTTCTTTGGTGATTTTGGCATTATGGTAATGAAAAATTCGGTGTTCATATTGTATTCTCTGCATCTTGTGCTTTGGATCTAGATATCAAGGTCTAAGGATTTAGCAATGAAAGTAGAGGATGTGGGGGTCGATGACTAAGTGGCCTTAGATGTCATGTAGAGTGTGGATGGGTCAATGTATTTGGCCAAATTTGACATCGAGGCTTCATGGTTAACTGGCACCAGACATTGAGAGACTTCTCGTAGGTTAGTGCAATACTCAAAGGGATCAGGATCAACCTGGATTATAATCTTCATGCCATTGTATGGAAACTTTAGGCATTGATGATACATGGAGGGAATGACCTTCATGGTATGAATCCATGGTCGACCAAGGAGAAGATTATAAGGGATTTCCAGATCTAATACTTGGAAAGTTATATCCAACATTACTGGTCCCACTTGGAGTGGAAGTGTTATTGTGCCTGCGGAAGATCGTTCATCATCATCATAACCTTTTGTGACTATTCTCTTTATCTTATCCACACATTCTTCAGAGAAACCTAATGCCTTAACCAATTTTAGGGAACAAACATTCAATCCCGCTCCACCATCTATCAAAACTCGTTTGATCATATTTTGATGGATGAAGGCTTTAATGTGTAGTGAGTCATTATGGTTCATGTTTTGGGTTGAATAGTCTTTGTCAGAGAAGGTAAAATGATGAGAGCTTGCCATAAATCTAACCATAGATTTAAATTGGTTGACGTTGAGGTTATCTAGGGAAATGGTTTCTTTCAAAATCCTATCTAGGATAGCCCTTTGCTCAAGTGATGTGCGTAACAGATCTAGTATGGATATCTATGCCAGGGTTTTTCCTAGTTGATCTAGCAAGTTGAAATCACCTTTATCTTGGGACTACTGAGGAGGTGAAGGTCCAAGTATAGTTATTTTAGTTTTGCGAGTGTTTACAACACACTCTGGGGTCTTCTTGATGATAATGGTGTTGATATGTTCATCTGCAACTCAAAGATGGAGGATTTTGGAGTAGTTATAGCCCATCGCCACATAATTGGTCATGTTATTAGTACTTGAACTAGAGGCTTTCCCTGAACCATCTATTCTTGAAGAGGATTCTTGTAGATCATGTGATCTTTTTTGGAAGTGTGTTGTTGTTGTCCCTTTATCTTGATTACCTTTTCTTCGATAAGGTCCTGAATGATATTCTTCAGTTGTCTACAAGCAAAAATTTTATGTCCTTTACCTTGGTGGTATTCACAAAAAGCGTTATTGTCCCACCATGAGGGTTAAATTTAGAGACGTAATTTGTGGGTTCCCATAATTGTATGACACTTGATTAAACACATTTCTTTAGTATGGACTCAATGGGTTCTCCAAGGGGAGTGTATTCGCATCTATTGTACTCCCTAGGTATTCTCTGTTGTCCTAGTCCCTGATTTTTTTGCATGGCATTGGCCATTGGTGTAGGCATTTGTGGTGTATTTGTTGGTGTTCCAATTCCTTTGAGTGACAACAGGATTGGTTTTGTTTGCTTCTTTAGTATCCACAACCCCATCATTTGTGACATTTTTGTTTCAAGACCAGTACTTTTTTTTTTTGTTGAATGTGTTTTGATTGTTTGTGCTCTTAGAGAACTTAAGGGTTCCCTTAGCGACAAGTAATTTCTCAATAATTGTTCCTTTTTCAACTAAGTCTGTAAAGTGAGCACAACAATGAACTTGCAAGGGATCCTTTAGGGTCTAGGAGGTTTTCAACAAACATGTCCACCTTTTGTTTCTCAAGGATCTGTATTTGACATTGGCTCACCAAGTTTCTCCATCTCTGGAATTATTTGATAAAAGAATCTCCATCTTCTTGTTTTGAGGTACACAAAGTGGCTAATGTGATATCATTTAAAATGTTAAAGGCGTAGTTGTCCACAAATTTATTGGCTAACTTAGACCATATACGTATGCCTCCAAGTAATCATGAAAACCACTTGAGTGTAGGACCTATGAGAATTCTAGGGAATAACCTCATCAGGTATGTATGCTCTAATGCAATGTCAACACAAGCCATGTTGAATTCTCTAATGTGTTCTATCGGCTTGTCTATCCCTCTGCACTTTGAAAAGTTTGGGATTGTATAATGTTGGGGAAAAGGAAGCATGTAGATAGTCCTATCAAAGGGATACCGATGCAAGTCCTACATGTTGTAAGATTTCTTGGTTGTTACTTGCATGTTATCTATTTATTTTTGTAAAGCAAGCATTTGCGTAGTTAAGGCATCCACCTGTGGGTTTGACATGTCATTCATGTTGTTCGGTACCACATGTTGTGTAGACACTTGATAGTTGTCTTAAGGCATCTATTGTTGTACCTATGGTATATGTGTTTATGAAGGATTCATGTTGGGTTGTCCTTGTATGTTATGACCTCCAAGTTGTGCATGGGTACCTTGTTGTGGTGTGTTTGACACAAAGGTATTTGTTTGAAATCTTGGTTGTGATGTGTTCACTTGAGGTGATGTATGCGTACCCTATTGTCCTTGTGGAGTAGTGTTTTGGGGGATAGCATGACTATATGTGGTACTCTGGACATTAACCATGGGTGTGGGTCCTAAACCTAAGACTCTTATCCTTTTGCGCTCACCCAAATTGTTTAAAGAGATATTCATCGTGTTTTTTGAGGTCGCAAATGGGTTAGTGCCTGCTGGTCTTGATGTTGACTGTATTACAGGGACTGATGTCGATTGTGTTGTAGATTGTGTCATGGATGGTGGAAAAAATGAGGGTATTGGGGTAGTGTGAATTGTAGAAGCACTCTATGTAGCTCCTCTTGAAAGTATATTGAGGTTTAATTGAGGTGTAACATTCTATGTGGTATGTGTTGTAGTTCCCTAGTTTTGGTTTGAGACATTTCTAGGTGAAGGCACCACTTGTAGCGTGTTTATGTCAAAACCAGGTGGCAATTTAACTCCATCCTCTATTAGTTTAGCTAAAAATTTCTCAGGGTCAAGCATAATGAATTCATCGACAAATTCAGCCACCTCAAGATCTTGCGCTGCTACCTCAATTTCCTCAACCATGATATGAACTTGGGCGTCTCTCAGGATGAGATTTTTAAATGGGTTACCATATGGATTAGATTTCAGAGGTTGTTGTGATGTTGAGCCAATGTGTGTGGTATTGGTATTGTCTTGAGGAGGTGTACAACTAAGGTTCAATTCACTAGTGGGATTGTAAAGGTTGTTACCTTGTCATGAAGAATCCATTTCTAATCATCTCTTTTGTAATCTAGTTTGGAACATAAGTTAGGAATTGCTAAAAGGAGAATGACGTCTAAGATGCAAATATCTAGGATATGAAATTTAAGCTATGTTTTTGGTATTTTTGGGATAAATTATGATATGCAAAAACTAAGGTATAATGCAAACTATATGTCAACAACTAAGGGATGAATAGATAATCGACCAAGTTTGATGCAAAGTTTCAACTAGGATTTCCAATCATGTTTTAGGATCAATACCAGAAAGGCTACGTGATAGGTCGACTGGGTGGAGTTCAAACTAGATTGGCGAGTTTGAGAAATTCCACTAAGAGGACAAAGAATAGATTGTAAAATGATATGTCAAGGGTAATCGTATTTGAATCAATGTTTTCAATCAAGCTAAGAAAATTTATCTAGCCTAAGGTCTAGAATGTATTATGAACAAGGATTTTCCCTAAGTATGCTAAGGATGATCTATGTAATGCAATGATGACATTATCTAGAAAAAATGAAGATGAACCTAAATATGAGCAAGTTACAAGTCCAGATCAAGTTTACAGTAGAGAGAAAATCAGATAATGATATCCTATAGTAAGTCTTCTAATTTTTTTGTTCATTGATTGAAATACTTTTTGCGATAGGAAGATGCATCATTCTAGACTATAAATGTGGTGCGTAAGATCAGATGTGTCACAAAAAGTCACAGATGTGGTTTACAGTTTTAGATGTGTTTCTTGAGTTCACAGATGTGGTTTAAAATGTCAAATGTGTTGCAGGTTTAGCAATTGCAACTCAAAATATTAGATGTGTTGTAGTTTTAAATAGTTGCGACTCATAATCTCAAATGTAGTTTTCTATGTGACAGATGCATTGAACAGTGACCTAGTAGGTTTTGATAGATTTTTTACTTGTTTTGACTTGGTCAAATTTTGGATGTTTTTGTTTGATAAGATCTGACTGAACACACACATAAGACATGCCAAGTAGAGTGCTTGAAATAAATAAACATAGAATTACAATCCTAAGGCTAGTAATGACAATATTCATTGGATTCCCACTTGAATTTCTCCAGCCACACTTATTCTTAGTAGATGACTTATAAGCTTGCCACACTGGCTCCCCTTCATGGCAATCACTTCTTTGGATCAACCAAGCTTTGAGTTCTCATGAATCTCCCATGAATAACCCTTCATCTCTACTAAGTACCAAAAAAATATGGGACGACTTCAAAGGTCTGACCTCCTATGCCAACAGATAGAAAGGATTTTGGAAAATCTATACACATGGTTTTTAATTAGTGCACCCATTCCGACGGCCACATGAGAGGCAATATTTGCTCGCGTAAGGAGATTTATTGCTTATTTGTAGGAGTGCCCATAATGATGATATTTCCTCAAAATTCAAATTTATATAGTGGTTGGGAGTAGCTTTGCTTTAGCTCATTACCGGTTTGAGTCATTCCCTTGGGGTGAGTACTTTTTCCCACCAAGGTAGGCCCTCTAATAGGTGAACATAAAATTAGACAGGTCTAGCATTCTGATCATTAAGGTTTCCCCAAGTGAGAGCATATGAGCCTACCAACCTTCCCAAGCACAAAAGACAATGATAAATCCACCCTAATAAAATAACAACTAACTGAAGACTCAAAGCAAGATTAACTAATTGTCTAATTAATAAAAGGAAATCCTACATGAAGACTCAAAAGCATGAAAGAAAGCATGATGAAATGGAGTTTAAAAATTATTTCTTCGACAATCATCCTACAAAACCACACATTAGAAGTTTGTTTGTTTGTCTTATATCAAACATCCTATAAAACCATAGATCAGGATTTTGTATGTTTGGCTTCTAATCAATCATCCTGCAAAAGCTAAGTTAACTTCACCTAATCACATGCTACAAATTCTGAATTAGTCATAAAAAACCTTAATCATAAAAACCAAAATTCAAAATTTTAGAAATCAAAAAATTCATTTTTACCAATCAGATGCGTCACAGTTTTATCAAGCAGATGCATCGCAGAAAGCCGTAGATGCATCATGGGAAGTTATATGCGTCATTTCCCTCTTCAGATGTGTCATTTCGTGTGTCATATGCATTGATCCATACCTATACCTACAAAAATAAAAATTTCTACAATTTTTTTTGAAGCTTGTTGCTTCATGTCAGGTTCACCAAATGTAATAAGGGAAAATAACCAAGAAATAAATAACAACATAACAAATAACAACAAACATGAATTTTCTAGATTATGCTAAAGATCCCAAATCAATAATGAAGTGCATATGCTATAAATGAATTCAATAAATCAGAAATTATACCATGTAACTCTCATGCTTGCTTGACTCATCTTCGTTATTCTTCTCAACTTTTCTTTAAATTGCTTCAATTACACTTAGATCGTGAGTATGCAATATTAACTTGTGTGTGTTTTAACATAAAAACTTCAAAGATTGTAGTTACAAAAAATAGATTTGAAAATCTTCTTTTATAGAAGTCTCATAGATTCGACGATTGAGATCGATTTGATGTTGAATGGTTTAGATCACGTGTGAGGACCTGATCACATGCTTTGATTGAATAGTTAATTGATTTGATCTATTAGTTTCAAGAGGTGTAACTGAGAGAGTTTGTGATTCATGAGGAGGTGACAAATCAATCAAGTGAGTGAACTAAAAGAGAGTGTTAGTCAAAAAGAGGTGACAGATCAATTCAATGAGTGAACTGAGAGAGAGAATTACGCATGATATATTTTCTTGAAGATGTGAGAGACATGTGCTCAAATAAAATAATTCATTTCTTCAATGGAGAAAGTGTGTGCACGTGATTAAATAGTTGAGTGAACTATTTGATTTATGAAAGCACTTTAGCTGAGAGGATATAATTATTTAATTAAACAAACAGTCGTTTATTTAATTGAATGTGGGAGAATCATGAATATTTAAATGACTTAACTAAATAAATTTAGGAAACTTATTTAATTAATAAGAAGAATAGATTAGATTAAATGACATATGTAATTAAATAAATTTATGAAACTTATTTAATTAGCCAAAAGAAGAATAATGGAGTTAATTAAATGGTGTGTAATTAAATAAATTTAGTAACTTATTTAATTAGCCAAAAAGAAGATATTAGAATTAAATGATGTAGTTAAATAAATTGATGTATCTTATTTATTTAATCAAATGAATAGATTAGAATTAATTAGCGAAGGCCACATTGGAAACACCATCGAAAATATTTGACGACATCAAAAAGAAACCACTCGATGTGGTTACTTTACCTCTTACAGTTGGGAAGGCCACATTGGAAACATCGATCCATGTTATGCCTCATGAACTTTCCTATAATCTTCTTTTAGGCAGGCCATGGATTCACACAATGAATGGGGTGCCTTCTACTCCTCATTGTAAAATGAAATACATCTACAACAATAAAGTGTACACACTTGATGTTGATCCTAATCCTTATAGTGTCTTACAACTTGAGAAAAACAAAGAGAATCCCTTGATAACATTCACACTAACCACACAAGTAGAACCCATGCAAGAACAACAAAAATCTAGATGTCCTAAACCCTTCACAATGATATCAGTCGACGATTTGAGATTCTTGAATTTTGAACCAACATTCATGGGAGAATACACGATCATAAACAAAGACTCAAAAAAGGGAAAAGAAAAGGTAGTATTGTCAACACAAAATTCAAAAAACCTTTCGAAAGCATCTACCTCAACCAATTTAGACAAAGAAGAAAATTACACAACAAACTTTGATGAACTCAACAACGAACGACCACTAGATCCAAAAGCAATGAAAAAGATTTATGGAAAAGGTTATGAGCTTACGAAACAACTTGGATATAGTGGAAAAGGATGTGGTGCTAGAGAAAAAGGTATCCATATCCCCATTGAGCCTAACATGCAAGAAAAAACTCATGGCCTTGGTTATTGTCCTTTGATAGAAATTACCAAACCTTCATTCAACATCAACACCATCCCAAACCGCCCTTCTAAGATGCCTTTAACAATAGTACATGCTGACTTGATCGACACTTCTAGTCTTGGGTGTTATCCTTTACTTGAAACAAAACAAACAAAGAAATCTTCGCTTAACGTCAATGTCATCTCACAAAACACTAATGATTTGAATTTTACACTCCTCTAAAGGAGTGTACAAAATCTCACAATCTATAGCACCTTATGTAGGTATGACATCCTGTACTAAGAAAGACACATCTTTGTCACAAGATAGAGGAACACTTTCTACCTTTGATCAAGAGGGTATCTTGTTGAGACTTCTCCAAGATCACTTGATATCCCTTCCTCCACGAACTCGAAATAAATTCTACTACATTCATTTTGTGCATATCATAGAGTTCATGGTCATTCTACTAATGAATGTAAGGCTTTGAGTAGTAAAATCCAACATATTAAGGAATTTGGTACTCTTCCTTATGTGGGGGTACTTGATTCCTCTAATTGATACTGATTTTCACTCTACCCTGCATTTCATCAATCATTTTGGCTCATCCTTGTCCTGCACTAAGTGGGGACAAGGGGCTAGGTAGCCTTGTCCTTGTATGTCACTTTTCGTTATCTCTTTTGGCTAAGTCATTAACCTTTCATGAACATATAAGAGCAAGCTTGGGATGTGGATGACATGCCTTAAGTTGGCTTGCATGTGCCATACTACCTTTTTCATGACATATATTATAGGAGACATATGACTTCACATAAGGATTTATGAATAATCTCTCATGTCTTCTTCTACTTTAAAGCAATTTCTCATAGTAATAGTGTTAGCAACCTCTTTAAAGTGGGGGCATACATCAACACTCGCATTTCATTGTGTGATTTTCTTTTTCTTGTGATTCCCTCTCTTGGAAACATTAGATACAATGTTGCTCAGGATGAGATCTTACACCTTTCCTCTCTTGGAAACAAGATGAGACATTTTGCACTTATCCTCTCTTGGAAAAATTAAGCATGATGTTCCTTAAGATGAGACCTTGTATGAACAAAGCAAAATCCCCTTTAACAAAATCTTTACATGACATTCAAAAATCATTTTCATTGTGGCACCTTATTAAAGCTATCGGGAGGTATAACTTTGGTATGGTTGAGTAGGAAGCAGATTCTGACGCATAACTTTCCCCATAGCCACTTGTGTGTGTGTGAGTGCATACCACCCATGAGTGTATGTTTCTCACCTTTTGGGACTTCTCACCCAACGAACAGTCAAAAGCTTTGTCGCCTTAGAGTGAGTATTCATTTTTGGACAAACAACCTAAATCTGATCCACAACATGTTGGACAAACAGTCAAAGCTTGATCCACCTTTTTACTTTCATTCTTCTTTTCCTTTAGTTCTTTTTATTGCATGACTGCATATCTTGTTTTGCTGCAAATCATTCACCCTTGTGTGTGTCATCTTGCAATTATGTTGGGTTGACTTAGGATCTTGAATCTTGGGGACTTGCGTTACCTCCTTTGATCCTTTCCATCCTTTGCCATCTGCATTGGTACAATTGGATCCCTCTTCTGAGTGTCTACTTTAGTGTGAGTTTGAAGCAAGTTCATCCTCTCACTAAAGTGGGGGCTAAATGTAACGTAGAAAAATGTATCCTTGGACATTTTCACACTCATTTGGGATTTTCTTATGGATGTCGGCCTAGTTTCACCTAGATTTAATTTTGAAATTTGGACAACACATTCACATTAGGTCTTGGACCCTTGTAAATCAATAAAAGCTTCATGATACCTTGTAAAAGTGTTGTGAAGTGTTGTAACACACTTTCACACTTTTCTAAGACCTTTCTAATGTATTTCACTTAAATAACCTATTTTTATAAATTACCAAGCCTTATTTCAAAGTGTTGTAAGGAGTTGTAACAAACTCTCACACTTTTCTAGGCTTATCATCAATAATTACACCTTTCTTATGCTTTAATTGGTCCCATTTTACACTTACAGGCCTTATTTAAGTGTTTTTTTAAGAATAAACCTGATAAACATCATTTAATATATCTTAATTCCTAACACACACTTAAATTTCCTAAGTGGGACCAAGTCGCCACTTGGGGTGACTTAGTCCCATTTGGCTCAAAAATCAAAACATGTTCAAAATTATGGTGGGTTTCTATTTTCTAAGACCTAAGGTCGGCCTGTGATGCGGTATTTTAAGTTATTAGGGCATAATTGTGTATAAATAGGAGGTTCTCCACTCATTCTAAGAGACTATAATCCCTAATTTAATCTCTCCCCCTCTTCATTCATCATTCTTCTCAAGCAAGCTAGGGTTTTGGCATTCTAAGTCATCAAGAAGCATTCAAGGTAGATTTTTCATCCATTGTTGCAATAATTCAAGATCAATCTTCATGGAAAGTTTCTAATTGCATTACTTCATATTTCATGCTTCATTATCTTATTTCATCATTTTGGTTTAATTACCTAAAAGGGGTTTGACCAAGGCAAACCACTATGCCTTAGCAATCAACATTTCTCTCTCTTTCTTTATGTGGTTGTAGATTTAGGTACCTTGAAAGCTTGGAGATCATTGAAGAATAGGTTGCAAACTTGTTGAAGACATCTACTTGTTGGGTAGGGCAAAATATCCACTAAAAATCACTTACAGTGCCAAAAATCAGAGTTTAAGAACTAGACACCTGAAGGAACAAAAAGGGCAAACCAAGAGCTTCCGTTTCCACTTTCAGATTTTCAGAAAAGCCAAAGATGACTTAGTCACCATTAGTGGAAAATTAGTCCCATTGCACATGTTTTTCAGAGATTTCAATAGATTTAGACACCCATTTGGTTGAAATGGGCTTTGGAACAGTTTTCCCAATCTAGGACTAAGTCACCCAGAATGGCGTAAGTGTCCCAATAGGCTAGAATTCTAGAATCAACAACATTTCTAGTCTTCATTCCAATCCTCAACACATTTCTAGGTGCACATCTTCAGTTGTACAATTTTTTGTTTTGTTTCATAGTCATTTCTAGGTCATTTAGTTATGTTTGCATATCATATTGTGTTTTCAAACATTCTATGTTTTCCAAGTTTACACTTGGTGGTGAACCCCTTTAATTAGTTTTCAACTCCTAGAACTCTCCCTTTGACAGATTTCAATCTCCTTTGCATTGAAATCTCAAGGGTTTGTTCTTGAGTGAAGTGTAGATCTTTGTCTCTCTCCTTTTAGGTGCAAAACCCTATAGGTGCAAAACCCTAGAGGTGCAAGAGGTGACAAAAATCTATGGTTCATTTTGGTGAACCCAACGTGAAAGCTTCTTTGTTCACCAAAGTTGGAATCTAATGCAAAGAGGCTTTGGAATCCTCCAGAATTTGTTGTTGAGGCCAACTGGGACACTTACGCCAAGCTGGGCGACTTAGTCGTGTTTCAGGGAGATTCTGTTAGAATAGGCTTCAGGAAAGTGGGTATCCAGAACTGCAAAAATCACTTTTCAGGCCTGATAGTGGGACTAATTCACCACTAATGGTGACCTATTCCACCTTCAGCTTTCAGGAATCTCAAAGATGCAATCTATAGCTTTCGGTCTGTACTTCAGCTCTTGACAAGAATGCGGATCCGAATCTATAGACTTTGACCTATGGGTGATCTCCAACCTTCTTTTAGGGTTTTGTTGACTTTGAATGACTTTGATGAGATGTTCACACCTTTTAACACCTTTCTCTTTGAAAAATTGGCATACAAGACCTGCAAAACACACATGCAGAGAGGGAAAAAGGGTTAAGGGTTAGAAAATATGGGTTTGCCTTGGTCAAACGCCAGTTTGGTAATCAAACCCTTGAAAATGAAATTAAATAACATTAGATTGATGAATGAAAAACATGCAATGCTACAACTCACCAAACCCTTAAAGTCGAAATCTGAAGATATACAAGTAGATGCTCCAATGGATGAATGCTTGAAGTTCCTGGAATGCTTGAATGCTTGAATGGATTAGACAACTTGTTAGATAGATATATAGATAGATAGCTTGATAGGTAGAGGATGAAAATGAGGGGTAAACACTTTATTTATATATGATTATGCCCTAATTCCCTAAAATACCTCATCACAAACTGACCTCAAGGTCTAGAGAATAATATCCTACCAAAATTATAAATAATTTTAATTTTTAAGTCAAATGGGACTAAGTCATCCCAAGTGGTGACTTGGTCCCACCAGGGCAATTTTACTGGGTGTTGAGAATTAAAGTGTATTTAATGATGTTTAATGAGATTATTCTCAAGAACACTTTTAAGTATGACCTGTAAGTGCATTAAGGGGCCATTTAAACATAAGAAAGGGTCAAATTATTGATGACAAGCCTAGAAAAGTGTGAGAGTTTGTTACAACTCCTTACAACACTTTGAAATAAAGCTTGGTGAGTGATAAATTTAGGGAAAATCAGGCCAAAATCCATAAGAAAGACCCAAATGAGCGTAAAAATTGTCCAAAGATACATTTTTTATGACACATTTAGCCCCTACTTTAGTGAGAGGATGAAATTTTTTCAAACTCACTCTAAAGTAGCCCAATATACATATCAAGAGGGATCCCAATGTACTCATGCTAGTAAGATGAGACAACAATAATCAAGAAGGATGATCAAGCCCCTAGGATCAAGATCTCATGGAAAACCAAACATTAGCACAAACGAACACACAAGAAAGTGATGTAAAAGAATGAGAGGAAAAAGGAAAAGATAAAGTTGGATCAAGCTTCGATTTTTTGTCCATCCCATTGTGGATCAGATCTAGATTGTTTGTCCAGAAAATGCATACTCGCTCTGAGGCGACAAAACTCATGGTTGTCCGCTGGCTGAGAAACATACACTCATGGCCGGTATGCACTCACACACATGCAGGTGGCTATGGGGAAAGTCATGTCTCGAAATGGGATTCCCACTCAACCATACCAAAGTTATACCTCCTGATAACTTTAATAAGATGCCACAAAAGAAAATGACTTTTATAAATGATTTTTGAAATGTAAAAAATTTTGTTATAAGGGGATTTTTCTTTGTTCATGTAAGGTCTTCTTCTTAGGGAGCATTGTGCCTAATGTCTCCAAGAGAGGAAAATTCAAAGTGTCAGATCACTACCCATGGGATGCCTCGTTCGCATCACGCCATATTAGAAGATCGTACACTCTTGGACAACATCAAACCAAATGACACCACCAGAAAAATCATGCCATGAAATTTGTAAAATGATGTCGTCTATGTATTCCCCCACTTTAAAGTGGTTGCTACACCATCACTATGATCAATTGCTTTAAAGTAGCCAATGATAAATGCTAAGAAGACATGAGAGGCAACTTGGAAATCCCTATGCCAAGTCATATGTTTCCAAATTGAGCTACATCATGAATACGTACATCACATATGATTCAACTTAAGACATATCATCCACATCCTAAGCTTGCTCTTATATGTTTATGAAAGGTTAACGACTAGCCAAAAGAGACAACGAATAGGGACATATCTAGACAAGGCTACTTAACCCCTTGCCCCCACTTAGTGTAGGACAAGGGTGAACCTGGAATGAATGATGATATGCTTCTCCTTGCAATGAATGAAAAACATGCAAGTATGGAAAGGAGCAGCAACTAAGGTTATTTATATCGATAAGTAAACAAAGTTTCTACTTGATACATATTTAATGAGATATCTATTAGTTTCAGATGTACCAAGGTTAAAATTTTTGTGGAAGAATTGTTTGTGATAGTGTTGACATTGATAGAAGGTTTTTGTTTGGAGGGACAATAACCAAGATCATTAGTCATTTCTTGTGTTTTAGACATTATAGGGACAAAAAATACCTTGTTCTATAGCATCACAGCCTATCCCAAGTTGCTTCATAGGTTCAATTTTTTTTTTGAAAAGTTTTGTCACTTGTTTTGGATTTGGTGGTTGTTCAATGTCCTCAAAGTTTGTCTTGGATGTTGTATTTACTTGTATTGGTTGAACTTGATGTCTGTGACATGACCTCCTTGTTAGATTCTTTTGTTATGATCATGTATTCCCCCTTAGATAAAGGTATGAAATCAAAGGTTTTCAAAGCCTCTTCCAATAACTTTGTGGCTTCTTCAATTTGCTTTTTCTTTTCGATATCATTTTTCTTAGTACCGATCATATCACATGTAAAAATTTTCATTTGAGGAGTAGAAGGAGACTTGTCATAAACTCCTAACATTTGGTTGAAGGGTTGATCTATATCAAGCAATTCAAGATGCTTCAAAGTGAGGTTGATTTTTGGTTTGCACGTGATAGTGTTGATGTTTGCTTGCACCATGATAACTTCCCTATTAGAATAGTGTTTAGGAGAACTACAAACAAGATGTGCATGTCATTCAATGTTTGGTTCTTCAATATTGAGTTCATTGCAAGTAAGGGAATGATCCATGGTTGGATTTTCTTGATTGGAAACGATGGTGTTTCTTTGTTTGATAATGCTTTCCTCATGATTCTCATCGATGAGATCTTGTAACATGATAATATCTTCTTTACCAATAGGAGAGATATTAGGAGAGGTGGAAATTTAAGTGTTGTCCATAATTTCAGCCTTTTTCTCTAAGGTCTCATTTTCTTGTGCCATAATATTTACCCTAGTAGGAGAGCTTTTAGGAAAGTGACAAGCAATAGGTTTAGTACATTTCATGGTTGGATTTGATAATGTAGCTTCATCGCTCATAGGAGAGGCATTAATACAAGGATAACTAGGATTTTTATGGTTACCAATGATTGGATTTTTTTATTCAAATAGGTCTTCCCAAATAGTAGGGGCATCGGGAAAAGGAGGAATAAGATTCTCATGAATCTCAATTAGGATATCTTCTAACACTAAACTATCTTCTTCATGTCTAGAGAAGATATTAGGAGAAGAAAAGGTTTGATTGTAGTGATTCTCTACATTTACATCCCCATTTCCTATAATTTCTTCTTGAGTAGGAGAGGTAGGATTATCATAGCTCTCAACTATCAACATATCCTCCACACCAATGTGTTTTCCATAATCGTTCACGATTGTATTCTTATTCAGTAAAGCATCTTCACAAGTAGGGGAAGTGATGGGAAATGAATGGAGACTAGGTAAGGTAGTGGCCATGATTTTAGCTTCATGTGTCATAATGTCTTTGCAAGGGGGGGGAGGAGGAAGACAAGCAAGACTTTCATGATCTTCAATGATTGTGTCTTCATTCACCAAGATACCTTCATCACCAATGGGAGAGATATCAGGAGAAGAACAATTATGATTATCATGACTATGAATGCTTGCATCCTTTCGTGTCAAATCTTTAGTGGATGATTTTAGTGAAAGGAAGTCCTTAAGGGCTTCATCTAACACATCTAAGTCATCACTACTAAAGGGCTTGGATGATATGATTTTTCTAAATTGAATCATTTTTTGAATTGTTTCTTTTGATTTTTTTGTTTTTTGTTTTACTTTTCTAATGAATTTGATCTAAATGAACTAGGAACTAATGTTGAAAATGAAAATTGCAAAATTCTAAGGCTATCTATAATTGCCATGAATGCAAACAATGCTTATTTCTAATAATTTAAATGTAATAGAAGTTATGCAAAATTAAAATGCAATGTAGACATAGGATGAAATGTAACTTTTCAAATTTCACACAAGGTAATGTACTGATTATATTATGCACAAATCTGAAAATGAAATGTTGTGAATGCAAAATTGAGATGAAGCAATGCATGAAATGGGCCAATTTAAGCTAGATTTAGTAAAATGCATGTAACAAAAGTCAACCCACTGATGCAGATAGATAATGGCAGTAAACAAAAGCTTTAAAACAAGGTTTTCAGTCTTGTAAAAGGTAGTTTCAGGGGTGGAAAGGGACTAAGTCGCCCAAGGTGGCGAATGAGTCCCAGTGTGGATTTTTTTTCAATTTTTGTTATTTTTTTATTGATTTTTATGTTTGTTGTGCTATATGATGTCGACCTAAGATGAAAATAATTTTTTTTAATTATTTTGAATGAAATGCAATGCAAAAATGCAAGCTCTATGAGCTTGTCACTAATGCAAATTTAAAAACTCGAGTATGCAAATTAAACAATGCAAACTGCAATGCAATACTAATGTAAGTTATTCCTAGGATGTAAATGCACTCTATATCAGAAATATGATGTTCAATATATAGGTTCACCAAAATGAAAAAGAAGATTTAAACTTCTAGAAGTGTAAGGCATCCTCCTACAGAAATTTGTGATTTTCCTAACAAGTTTCCTCCTAGGGAGGATACCATGGTGCAAGAAAGAATAAAAATAACAATAATGATATAGTGTCCTTAGAAGAAGATGATAAAGCAACATTAGACTCTCCTTCACTAAGGGAAATTAATATTATTCAACCTCAACTCATCCTTTACCCCCCTTCAAAAAAACCTCCAACTCAAAACAAACCCGAAATCATCCTTTATCTGCCTAAGAACAATGTTTCACAAAAATTGAGTCACAATACCGTTGCTCATATGTATCCCACTAGAAACAATCTGCAACTGCAATGATCAACCTCAACATCTTTACCTTTGTCTAAACCTATCCTACCAAGTCCTTCTCGTGGAAAGAAGTATGATCTTGTCGAGCAACTTAAGAATACTCCTGCTAAGATATTATTATGGGACCTTATTCAATCCTCCCCTCACCATCGCAACATCATTCAAGAAACCTTGCAATAAGTTCTTATCCCTTCTAATGTGCAACCAAATGACATAGTAGCCATGATTCAAGGAATAAGCACTGACATTGTTTTCCACTGAAGTGAACTCTCCTCCTTGGAAGTGCAAAAACAAAATGATGCTTTGATGATCATAGCTCAATACAAACAAAAAGGGATAAAGAAAACTCTTATCAATATCGACTCTGCCCTTAATGTGTGTAGTGTGAGCCTTCTAGATAGGTTTGGATTTGATAAATCAAACATTCAACCCGATTCTTTATCTCTTAAGGGATTTGACAATATCGAAAAGAAATTGCTTGGGGTGATCATTTTACCTCTTACAATTAGATAGGCCACATTGTATGTACCAATAGATGTTATGCCTCATGAAATTTCATGTAATCTTCTCTTAGGCAGACTATGGATTCATGCAATAAATGGGGTGCCTTCTACTCTTCATTGTAAAATGAAATACATCTACAACAAAAAAGTGTACACACTTGACATTGATCTTAAGCCTTACAGTGTCTTACAACTTGAGAAAAATAAAGAGAATCCCTTAACAACATTCACACCAACCACACAAGTAGAACCCATGCAAGAACAAAAAAAACTAGATGTCCTAAATCCTTCACAATGATATCAATCGATGATTTAGGATCATTGAATTTCAAACCAACATTCATGGGAGAATACAAGATCATAAACAAAGACTCTGAAAAGGGAAAAGAAAAAGCGGTAATGTCAATGCAAAATTTGGAAAATCCTTTGAAAGAATCCACCTCAACCACTTTAGACAACAAGACAAATGATTATTCAACAAAAATTGATGAACTTAACCATGAACAACTGCCTACTCTAAAAGCCATGAAAAATATTTATGGAAAAGGTTATGAGCTTATGAAACAACTCAGATATAGTGGAAAAGGATGTGGTGCTAGAGAACAAGGTATCTATGTCCCCCTCAAGCCTAACATGCAAGAAACAACTCATGCCCTTGGTTATTATCCTTTGATCAAAATCACCAAGCCTTCAATCAATATCAACACCATCATAAAACATTCTTCTCAACCACCTTTAACTGTAAAGCATCCTGAACTGATAAACACTAGTGGTCTCAAACATGATCCTTTGCAAAACATGAAAAAAACAAAGAAGTATTTTCTTAATGTCAATATCGTATAGAAAAACACTAATGATTTTAATTCATTAGATTTTACACCCTACTATAAAGGAGTGAAAAAAATATCACAATCTATAGAGGCTTACGTAAGTATGACATCCTATACTAAGCCATAGGTATCTTTGTCACAAACTACAAAATCATCCTCTATTTTTGATCAAGAGGGTATCTTGTAGAGACTCCTCTAAGATCACTTGATATCCCTTCCTCTAAGAACTCAAAAGAAATCCTATTACACTACTTCATTTTGCGCCTACCATAGAGTTCATAGTCATTCTACTAATGCATGTAAGGCTTTGAGTAGTAAAATCCAACATATTAAGGAGTTTGGTGTTATCCCTTCTATGGGGGCATCACATTCCTCTAATTGATATTGAATTTCACTCTACCATACATCTCCTCCCTCATTTTGGCTCATCCTTGTCATGCACCAAGTGGGCGTGAGGGGTTAGTTAGCTTTGTCTTCGTATGTCACTTGTTGTTGCTTCTTTTGGCTAGTTGATCACTTTTCATGAGCGTATAAGAGCAAGCTTGGGATGTGGATGGCATGCCTTAAGTTGGCTCGCATGTGACATACTATCTTTTTCATGATGCAACTTCATTTGGAAACATATGATCTGGCATAGGGCTTTCTGCATAAGTTCTCATATCTTCTTTTAATTTATAGCAATTGCTCATAGTAATGGTTTTAGCGACCACTTTATAGTGGGGGCATACATCGACACTCACATTTCATTGTGCGATTTTCTTTTTCTTGTGATTTCCTCTTGTGGAAACATTAGGAACAATGTTGCCCAGGATGAGACATTGCACTTGTCTTCTCTTGGAAACAAGATGTGACCATTTGCACCTTTCCTCTCTTGGAGACATTAAACATGATGTTCCCTAAGATGATACCTTGCACAAACTAATTAAAATCCCTTTGAAAATTTTCGATGCTATCTTGCATTTACAATGTCTATGAGTTTCAAGCATATGAAGTTTTGCTTTCCTCATAGAGCCTGAAGATCATTTTGGTGTGGCAACTTATCAAAGTTATCAGGAGGTATAATTTTGGTATGGTTAGAGAAAGAAGCCCATTCCAAGGCATGACTTTCCCCATATCCACTTGCATGTGTGTGAGTGCATACCAGCCATGAGTGTATGTTTCTCACCTTTTTGGGCCCTCTCACCCGATGGACAACCAATAGTTATGTCGCCTCAGAGTGAATATGAATTTTTGGACAAACAACCTAGATCTGATCCACAACGTGTTGGACAAATAATCAAAGCTTGATCCACTTTTTTACTTTCATTCTTCTCTTCCTTCTAGTTATTGCCATTGCATGATCACATATCTTATTTTTTTGCAAATCATTCACCTTGTGTGTATCCTTTGCGCTTATGTCAGTTTGACTTAGGATCTTGGATCTTGGGGGCTTGATCACCTCGTTCATCTTATTTATGCTAGACCATCTGCATTGTTATGATTGGACCCCTCTTGAATGTCTACTTTAGTGTGAGTTTGAAGCAAGTTCATCCTCTCACTAAAATGGGGGCTAAATGTGTTGCAAAAAAATCTATCCTTGGACATTTTTACGCTTATTCAAGTCTTTCTTATGGATGTTGGCCTAATTTTGCCTAGATTTAATATTGTAATGTGGTCAACACATTCACATTAAGTCTTGGACCCTTGTGAATCAAAAAGAATTCTATGATGTCTTGTAAAAGTGTTGCGAAGTGTTGTAACACACTTTCACACTTTTCTAGGACTTTTTAAATATATTTCACTTAAATAACCTCTTTTTATCACTTACCAAGCCTTATTTCAAAGTGTTTTAAGGTGTTGTAACAAACTTTCACACTTTTCTAGGCTTGTCATCAATAATTACACCTTTCTTATGCCTTAAATGGCCCCATTATGCACTTACATGCCTTACTTAAAAGTGTTTTTGAGAATAAAATTGATAAACATCATTTAATACATCTTTATTCCGAACACCCACTTAAAATTTCTAAGTGGGACCAAGTCACCACTAGGGGTGACTTAGTCCCATTTGGCTCAAAAATCAAAATAAGTTCAAAATTATGGTGGGTTTTTATTTTCTAAGACCTAAGGTCGGCCTATGATGTGGTATTTTTGAGAATTAGGGTATAATTGTGTATAAATATATGGTTTTCCACTCATTTTGGGACCTTCTTCTCTCTCTTGATTCATTCATCATCCATCATTCATCTCAAGTCAAGCAAGCTAGGGTTTTGGCATTCTAAGTCATCAAGATAGCTTTCCAAAGCATTCAAGGGAAGATTCTTCATCTATTGTTGTAGAAATTCAAGATCAATCATCATGGAAAGTTTCTAATCCCATTAATTCATTATCTTGTTTCATCATTTTGGTTTAATTACCTAAAAGGGGTTTGACCAAGGCAAACCCCCATTCCTTAACATTCAACATTTCTCTTTCTTTCTTTGTGTGTTTGCAGATTTAGGTACCTTGAAGACTTGGATACCATTGAAGGATTGGTTGAAAACTTGTTGAAGTCATCTCCTTATTGGCCAGGGAAAACATCCACAAAAAGTCACTTACAGGCTGAAAATCAAGGTTTTGGATTTGGACACTTGCAGGAACAAAAAGAGTAGATCGAGAGCTTCTACTTCCACTTTCAAATTTTTACAAAAGTCAAAGTGAATAGTTCCTCCAATTGTAGAAATTGAGTCCCATTGTACATATTTTTTTAGAGATTTTTACAAATTTAGATACCCATTTGGCTGAAAAGGGCTCCAGTGCAATTTTCCAGATTTGGGACTGAGTTGCCCAAAATGGTGAATTAGTCCTAGTAGGCCAAAATTCCATAATCAACAACATTTACAGTCTTCATTCCATTCTACAACACATTTCTAGGTGCACACCTTCTATTTCACAACTTTTTGTTTAGCTTGGTTTACATTTCTAGATCATTTAGTATATGTTTGCATATCACAATGTGTTTTCAAACAAAGTGCATTTTCTAGGTTTTGCATTACTAGTTAATTTCTTTTATCAGTTCTTTGCATCTAGGGCATTCTATTTAGACATATTTCAATCATATTAGCATTAGTATTGAGTTAACCCCCATTTTTTTGTGGAATACCTTTCTCCTTTTAGGTGAAAAACCTTAGAACTGTAAGAGAGCATCCTCCTACAAAAATTTGTAGTTCATTAAAAAAAAACCCTAGAAGTGTAAGAAAGCATCCTTCTACAAAAATTTGCAGTTCATTTTGGTGAACCCACCTTTAGAACATATTTACTTCTGATTTCGAGTGCATTTGCATACTAGATTTAGCTTGCAGTAACATTGCATTTTGCATTAGTTAATTTGCATTCTAGGGTTTTGAAATTTGGCATTAGTGAAAGTGCATACAGTTTGCATTTTGCATCTCATGTCCTTGAAAAACATCTGAAAACTACATTTTCCTTTAGTATTTAGGTCATACACAATAAAAACCATCAAAACCAACTAAAAATTTCTAATTTTTTTGAAAAAAATCCCTAACTGGGACTCATTCACCATTCTGGGCGACTTAGTCCCAGTCCAGATTTTTCACTATCTATTAGAGCATCAGAAACCTCATTCACGTTCTTCTTAAGCCTCCTAGTTTCATATACTATAAGTTTGGAAAGTTTTGGGAACATTTGTTTTATGCATCTAGCTCAAAAACATCAATTTAGGGTAGTCATTTTTCAAATCATTTCAATCTAAAGCATCATTAGATCTAAAAATGCTCACATTTCTGAAATTTTGCATAACATGGGTAAAATTACTTTTCACTTTTTCATAAACAATATTTCTATTCATAAAAAATTGCATAAGTTTGATAAAAATGCTTTTCATTCTTGGATATACATTGTTTACATTCTTAAAGTTTTGCATACATTGGATAAAAGTGTTTTGCATCTTTGGATATACATTATTTGCATTGTTGAAACATTGCATGACATGGTTACAAGTGCTTTTCATTTTTTTTCAAACAATGTTAGTGTCTTACATATCTAGGCATTCCAAGAAAAATTTCTTATCCCCTCCCTATGAGAGTGTTTTAGTGAAAGAGAATACAACCTTGGACATTCCTAACAATCATATTTATTCCTCTCCTAATATATCTCCTATTGGTGACAAAGATACTTTTGTAGAAGAACCAATCAATGAGATTTTTGAGAATCCTATTTGTTTCTCTCCTCTTACCTCTCTTAGTGGATAAGACATTGATAAACAAGACAACACAACCATAGGTAATCATGACAATAACATTTGTTCTTCTCGTAGTATTTCTCCTAGTTGTGAAGAAGATACTTTGATGTTAGAAAACACAATCGATGAAGGTCATGAGTATCTTAGTTTCCCCCCTTCTCCTAGGGAAACCCTTATTGAGCAAGAAAAATCAACCTTTGATCATTCCCCTACTAGCGATGAGGTCCTTATAAAATACCTTTGAATGTCAAGAACATTTGGTTTGTAGTTCTCCTAAAAACTCTCCTCCTAGGGAGAATATCATGGTGCAAGAACATGTGAACCTTGACACATATCCTTCAAACACTAAACCTTCCCTAGGTGAAGATAATCAAGTAACATTAGAATCCCCTTCACTAACAAGTCATGCAAATAAAGGCTAGATTCTTAAGGTTATGATGACACAAGTGGGATTTCCTTTAATTAATGAGCTTACTAAGTCACTCCCCACAGTGAATCACACAAAAAAATAAGATTTTTCTTGAAATCCATGATGCACTCTAATCATAACAATGTTTTGCAGTCGTTAAGTTATAACTTAGTGACTCAAACATATAGGGGATCACATATCATTCCCACGCCATTACCCTTTTCTCAACTTGCAGTCCCTAGTGTTGAAGACCTTAAAAATACTCCCACTAATATATCTATGTGACAACTTATTCAACTATCACCTACATACAAGTGCCTATTTCAAGAAATATTGTAAATAAAGTAGGAGGAGATCCAAATGTCGTGAAATGGAATAATGAAAAATCCTCCTTTCATCCCACACAAGTCACATAGTCAAACATCACATTCTCTAAGCATGTATTTCCCTCACTTGATCTTCAAAACAAGAATGATCCCTTGATGATAAAGGTGATCATTAATGAAACCTTAATTAGACACACTCTCATTGACAATGGAGCAAAAATTAATGTTTTTAGCATGGACCTCCTAAACAAACTTTACATGAACAAAAAGCTCATTCAACTTAATGATGTTCATATTTGTGGCTTTGACAATGGTCATAGGCAACCACTAGGGATGATCACATTACCTATTGAGGTTAGACAGGTAGTGTTTCCTACCTCTATACATATCATGCAAGGACCCCTTCCATACAATATTCTCCTAGGGAGACCATGGATTCATGCTATGAAAGGAGTCCCCTCTACCCTTCACCGTACAATGAAATTTGAGTACAATAACAAGATATGCATGATTGACATAGATGAACGAAGCTATGAATCAACTGATCACAAAATTTCCAAATCCTCCAATCCTTTCATTCCTAGATCAAAAAGTGAACCTATACAAATTGATGCTAATCCTTCACCTACAAAAAAACTCTTTCATGATAATTAGGGGTCCTTAGATTCTACACCTCCTTTCAATAAAATTTCCAAAATATCACCCTCATGGTCCAAAGAGTCATATAGAAACAATTCATTTTCATACACAAATTCTAGTAGCAATTGAGGTTTCACACCTTCCTTTAGGGGAGAGTGCAAAATATCACAACTTAAACCAAAATGACCTTGTGTTTAATATGATCATCTTGGTTCTACATCAACAACATTAACCTATGATAGTGATGGTGGCTATCTAACTCCCATCTGTCATGAATAAATGACACATCACTTTAAAAAGGATTTGTGTTCTCATGAAGAAACCAATCCTTCTCAAAAACATAAACCCCCTTCATTTGATTTGGAAGATTGTTATGGTAGCAGATACAATCTCCCTCCTTTACATGGATGCAATGAATACATGACGTAAACTAACATATCATAATCTTTTAAGAAAAGTCTAGGGGTATCTCTCTTATCTCCATTTTCATCTAATAATTTAAACAATAAAATTCAACATCTCAAGGAGTTTGGTGCTCTTCCTTGTGTTGGAGCACCTAATCCCTCTACCTGATACTTACTTTCATCCTATTCGGCTCATCCTTGTCCATCACTAAGTGGGGGAAAAGGGTTAAGTAGCCTTGTCCTCATATGTCACTTTTCATTGTCTCTTTTGACTATTCATTAACCTTTCATGAACATATAAGAGCAAGCTTGGGATGTGGACAACATGTCTTAAGTTGGCTTGCATGTGATGTACTTATTCATGATGTAGCTCAATTCAGAAACATATGACTTGGCATAGGGATTTCCAAGTTGGCTCTCATGTCTTCTTAGCATTTATCATTGGCTACTTTAAATCAATTTCTCATAGTGATGGTGTAGTAACCACTTTAAAGTGGGGGCATACATAGACGACATCTTTTGGTAAAATTTCATGGCATGATTTTTCTTTTTTTGTGATGTGTCCTCTTCTTGGTGGTCTCATTGGGTTTGATGTCGTCCAAGAGTGTATGATCCACTGACATGGCATGATGTGAATGAGGCATCCCATGGGAAATGATCTAACACTTTGACTTGTCCTCTCTTGGAGACATTAGGCACAATGCTCCCTAAGAAGAAGACCTTACATGAAACAAGAAAAATCCCCTTTTAAATTTTTACATTTCAAAAATCATTTACAAAAGTCATTTTCTTTTGTGGTGCCTTATTAAAGTTATTAGGAGGTATAAATTTGGTATGGTTGAGTGAGAATCCAATTCTAAGGAATGACTTTCCCCATAGCCACCTACGTGTGTGTGAGTGCATACCAGCCATGAGTGTATGTTTCTCACCTACTTGGATTTCTCACCCAACAGACAGTCAAAAGTTTCATCGCCTCAGAGTGAATATGCATTTTTTGACATACAGTCTAGATCTGATCCACAATGTGTTGGACAAACAGTCGAAGCTTGATCCACCTTTTTACTTTTGCTTATTCTTTTTCTTCCTTTAGTTCTTGTCATTGCATGATCATGTATCTTGTTTTGTTGCAAATCATTCACCTTGTGCGTGTCCTTTTGCACTTATGACAATATGACTTAGGATCTTAGATCCTAGGGGCTTGACCACCTCCTTCATCTTTGTTATCCTATACCATTCACATTGGTACAATTGGACCCCTCTTGAATGTCTACTTTAGTGTAATTTTGAAGCAAGTTCATCCTCTCACTAAAGTGGGGGCTAAATGTGTCACAAAAATATGTATCTTTGGACATTTTTACACTCATTTGGGTCTTTCTTATGGATGTTGTCCTAATTTTGCTAATATTTAATGTCGTAGTGTGTTCAACACATTCACATTAGGTCTTGGACCCCTGTGAATCAATAAGAATTCTATGATGTCTTGTAAGACTATTATGAAGTGTTGTAACACACTTTCACACTTTTCTAGGACCTTTTTAATATATTTCACTTAAATAACCTCTTGTTGTCACTTACCAAGCCCTATTTCAAAGTGTTGTAAGAAGTTTTAACAAACTCTCATACTTTTCTAGGATTGTCATCAATAACTACACCTTTCTTATGCTTTAATTGGCCCCATTTTACACTTACAAGCCTTATTTAAGTGTATTTTTGAGAATATACTTGATAAACAACATTTAATATTATTTAATCTCCAACACACACTTAAATTGCCTAAGTGGGACCAAGTTGTCACTTGGGGCAACTTAGTCCCATTTGGCTAAAAAATCAAAATAAGTTCAAAATTCTAGTGGGTTTTTATTTTCTAAGACCTAAGGTCACCCTGTGATGTGGCACTTTTAGTAATTAGGGCATAATTGTGTATAAATACAAGGCATCTCTCTTCATTTCACCCTAGTCCCAACAAAACTAATCAATTCATCTTTCATTCATTCTTCATTCACCATTCTTCTCAAGCAAGCTAGGGTTTTAGCATTATAAAGTCATCAAGAAGCATTCAAGGGCAGATTCTTCATCCATTGTTGCAAAAATTCAAGATCTATCATCATGGAAAGTTTCTAATTCCCTCATTTCATTTTCATGCTTCATCTTATTTCTTCATTTGGTTTAATTACCCAAAAGGGGTTTGACCAAGGCAAACCCCCATGCCCTAACATTCAACATTTCTCGCTCTTTCCTTGTGTGTTTGTAGATCTGAGTACTTTGAAGGCTTGAAGATGATTGAAGAATAGGTTGCAAACTTTTTGAAGTAATCTCCTTATTGGATAGGTCAAAATCTACACAAAAAGGCACTTACATGCCAAAAATCAAGGTTTTGGATTTAAACACCTACATGAACAAAAAGAGCAGACTGAGAGCTTTCATTTCCACTTTCAGATTTCTAAAAAAGTAAAAGTAGACACTTCCCCCAGTTGTGGTGATTTAGTCCCACTATACATGTTTTTCAGAGATTTTTGTAGATTTAGATACCCATTTGGTTGAAACGAGCTTCGATGCAGTTTTCCAGATTTGGGACTAAGTCGCCCAAAATGGCGAATTAGTCCTAGTAGGCCAAAATTCCAAAATCAACCACATTTCCAGCCTTTACAAGTTTCTAGGTGCATCTCTTTAGTTTCATTCATTTATGTTACAATTTACTTGCATTCTTAGTTAATTTTGCATATCATAATGTGTTTTCAAACAAAGTGCATTTTCTAGGTTTTGTATTACTAGTTAGTTTCTATTATCAATTCTTTGCATCTAGGGAATTTTATTTAGGCATATTTTAATCATATTAGCATTAGTATTGAGTGAACGCCCATTTTTTTGTGGAATACCTTTATACTTTTAGGTGAAAAACCTTAGAAGTGTAAGAAATAATCCTACAAAACTTTGTGGTTCATTTTGGTGAACTTGACATGATATAAGTGTAAACACAAATTTTGGTGAACCTGACACAATAGAAGTGTAAAAAAAAATTTTGGTGAACCTAACTAATGACTTTGATGAGCTTGAAGACATGCAAAAACCCTAGCTTGCTGTCATAAGCATTCCCTTTCTTTTCTTTTTCTTTTGCATGACGTAGCCTTACTCGAAAACATATGACTTGGCATGGGGGATTTCTAAGTTGGCTCTCATGTTTTATCTTTCTTTTTGCATTTTTTATTTTTCTACTTTAAAGTAATTTCTCATAGTATGGTGTGTAGCAATTCCTTTAAAGTGGGGGCATACATTGGCATTATTCATTTGCATTTCCCTGGTTCTTAGTGCAACCTTCTTACTTCATATGATGTGTTTGTCACTTTGTGGATTACATTGGGTGTAATTTCCTTCATTAATGTGATCTATCTTAGCATATTACATTCCTCTTGGTGGCTTGAATCAACACACTGCATCCCCTAAGTTGTGAATTTTCTATTGTTTGATTGGTCCTCTCTTGGAGACATTAGGCACAATGTTCCCTAAGTTAAAGACCTCGCATAAACTAAGAAAGAATCCTTTGAACATTCTTTTACATGTTGCATTTTGCATTTGTTATATGGCCACCTTGCATAACACAAATTGCATGCCTATGGTGTCATCTTGTTTGTTCATGAGCTCAAGGCATACAAAGTTTTTCTTGTCTCATGAAGGTCGAAATGTTATTTTCTTTCATGGCACCTTATTAAAGTTATCAGGAGGTATAACTTTGGTATGGTTGAGCGAGAAGCCCATTCTGAGGCATGAATTTCCCCATAGCCAACTGTGTGTGTGTGAGTTCATACCGGGCATGAGTGTATGTTTCTCACCTTTTTAGGCCCTCTCACCTAGTGGGCAACCAAGAGTTCCATTGCCTCAAAGTGAGTATGCATTTTTGTACAAACAACCTAGATCTGATCCACAACATTTTGGACAAACTGTTTAAGCTTGATCCACCTTTTTACTTCCGTTCTTCTCTTCCTTCTAGTTATTTCCATTGCATGATCGCATATCTCGTTTTGTTGCAAATCATTCACCTTGTGTGTGTCCTTTTGTGCTTATGTTGGTTTGACTTAGGATATTGGATCCTGGGGGACTTGACTACCTCCTTCATCTTTGTTATCCTAGACCATCCGCATTGGTACAATTGGACCCCTCTTGAATGTCTACTTTAGTTTGAGTTTGAAGCAAGTTCATCCTCTCACTAAAGTGGGGGCTAAATGTGTCACAAAAAAATATATCTTTGGACATTTTTACGTTCATTTGAGTCTTTCTTATGGATGTTGGCTTAATTTTTCCTAGATTTAATGTTGTAATGTGGTAAACACATTCACATTAGGTCTTGGACCCCTTTGAATCAATAATAATTCTATGATGTCTTGTAAAAGTGTTGTGAAGTGTTGTAACACACTTTCACACTTTTCTAGGACCTTTTTGATATATTTCACTTAAATAACCTCTTTTTATGATTTACCAAGCATTATTTCAAATTGTTGTAAGTAATTGTAACAAACTCTCACACTTTTCTAGGCTTATCATCAATAATTACACCTTTCTTATGCTTTAATTAGCTCCATTTTACACTTGCAGGCCTTATTTAAGTGTCTTTTTGAAAATAAAATCGATAAACATCATTTAATATATCTTAATTCCTAACACCAACTTAAAATGCTTAAGTGGGACCAAGTCACCACTTGGGGCGACTTAGTCCCATTTGACCCAAAAATAAAAAAAATGTTCAAAATTCTAGCGGATTTTTATTTTCTAAGACCTAAGTTCGGCCTGTGATGTGGTATTTTCAGGAATTAGGGCATAATTGTGTATAAATAGGATATTTTCTACTTATTTTCAACTACTAGAAGCCCTAATTTAATCTCTCCCTTCTTCATTCATGATTCATCTTCCATCTCAAGCCAAGAAAGTTAGGGTTTTAGCATTCTAAGTCATCAAAATAGCTTTCCAAAGCATTCAAGGGCAGATTCTTCATCTATTTCTGCAAAAATTCAATATCTATCATCATGGAAAGTTTATAATTCCTTCATTTCATGTTCATGCTTCATCTTATTTCTTCATTTGGTTTAATTACCTAAAAGGCGTTTGACCAAGGCAAACCCCCATGCCCTAACATTCAACATTTCTCTTTCTCTCTTTGTGTGTCTACATATTTAGGTACCTTGAAGATCATTGAAGAATATATTACAAACTTATTGAAGACATATCCTTGTTGGCTAGGTCAAAATATCCACAAAGAGTCACTTCTAGGCTCGAATTCAGTAGTTTCAGATCCGGCTACCTGGAGGAATAGAAAGAGCAGACCAAGAGCTTCCTTTTCCACTTTCAGATTTTCAGAAAAGTCAAAGTGGACACTTCCCCCAATTGTGATGACTTAGTCCCACTGCACATGTTTTTTAGAGATTTCTACAGATCCAGATACCCATTTGGCTGAAAAGGGCTCCAGTGCAGTTTTCCAGATCTAGGACTAAGTCACCCAAAATGGCAAATTAGTCCCAGTAGGCCAAAATTCTAGAATCAACAGCATTTCCAGTTTTCATTCTAGTTTGCAACACATTTCTAGGTGCACATCTTCTATTTCACAACTTTTTGTTTAGTTTGGTTTGCATTTCTAGATCATTTAGTATATGTTTGCATATCACAATGTGTTTTCAAACATCTCATATTTCATTAGTTTTGAATCAATAATTCATCTATATTTTTAGTTTATTGCATCTAGGGCATTTCATTTAGGAATACTTCAATCATATTTACATTAGTATTGAGTGAACCTCCAAGTTTTTGTGGAATACCTTTCTCCTTTTAGGTTAAAAACCCTAGAAGTGTAAGAAAGCATTCCCTTTCTTCCTAAAAGAAGCTTGGAATGCCATAAATTTGATAGAAGTGCAAGATTTTTAGGTTCAATATTGACTTCATCACAAGTCAAGGAATGATCCATGGTTGGATTTTCTTGATTGGAAATGATGGTGTTTCTTTGTTCAATAATGTTTTCCTTGTGATTCTCATCAATGGGATCTTGTAACATCATAATATCTTCTTTACCAACATGAAAGATATTAGGGGAGGTGGAAATGTGAGTGTTGTCCAATCCTTCTATAAATTATCCAATAAGGAGGTGACTTCAACAAGTTTTTAACCAATCCTTCAATGCTCTCCAAGCCTTCAAGGTACCTAAATCTGCAAACATCGCTCATTTGTAAGAGAGCATTCTCTCCTTACACTTCTAGGGTTTTTCACCCTAAAGGAGAAAGGTATTCCATAAAAAATTGGGGGTTCACTCAAGACTAATGTTAATATGATTGAAATATTCCTAAATGAAATGCCCTAGATGCAAAGAACTGATAACAAAAACTAACTAGTAATGCAAAACCTAGAAAATGCACTTTGTTTGAAAACACATTATGATATGCAAAATGAACTAAGAATGCATGTAAATTGTAACAAAATGAATGAAACTAGAGAGATGCACCTAGAAACTTGTAGAGGTTGAATGGAGACTAGAAATGTGGTTGATTCTGGAATTTTGGCCTACTGGGACACTTACACTAAGTTGGGCGACTTAGTCATGTTTCAAGAAGATTTTGTCGGAACATGTTTCGGGAAACTGGGTATCTAGAACTGCAAAAATCACATTTTAGGCCTAGTAGTGGGAATTTTTCACCACTAATGGTGACTTATTCCATCTTTAGCTTTCGAGAATCTCGAAGATGCAATATATAACTTTCAGTTTGTACTTCAACTCCTAACAAGAATCTTGATCCAAATCTACAGACTTTGACCTATGGATGATCTCCAAGCTTCTTTTAGAGTTTTGTTGACTTTGAATTACTTTGATGAGATGTTGACACCTTTTAACACCTTTCTCTTTGACAAATTTGCATACAAGACCTACAAAACACACATTTAAAGAGGGAAAAAGGGTTAGGGGTTAGAGAATAGGGGTTTGGCTTGGTCAAACCCCAGTTTGGTAATCAAACCCTTGAAAATGAAATGAAATGAAAAGAGATTGATGAATGAACAACATGCAATGCTACAACTCACCAAACCCTTGAAGTAGAAATCTGAAGATATGCAAGTAGATGCTCTAATAGATGAATGCTTGAAGTGCCTAGAATGCTTAAATGCTTGAATGGATTAGCCAACTTGTTAGATAGAAAGTTACATAAATAGCTTGATAGGGATGAAAATGAGGGGAAAACCCTTTTATTTATACATGATTATTCCCTAATTCCTAAAAAAACCTCATCACAAGTCGACCTCAAGGTCTAGAGAATAATATCCTACCAGAATTATAAAATAATTTTAATTTTTAAGCCAAATGGGACTAAGTCGCCTCAAGTGGTGACTTGTTCCCACTAGGGAGATTTTACTGGGTGTCAGGAATTAAAGTGTATTTAATGATGTTTAATGGGATTATTCTCAAGAAAACTTTTAAGTATGACTTGTAAGTGCATTAAGGGCCCATTAAACATAAGAAAGGGTCAAATTATTGATGACAAGCCTAAAAAAGTGTGAGAGTTTGTTACAACTCCTTACAACACTTTGAAATAAGGCTTGGTGAGTGATAAAAATAGGTTGTTTAAATGAATTGTAATAAAAGGCTCCTAGAAAAGTTTGAAAGTGGGTTACAACACTACACAACACCTTTATAAGACATCATAAAGTTTTTATTGATTTACAAGAGTTCAAGGCCTAATGTGAATGTGTTGGCCACATTACAACATTAAATCTAAACAAAATCAGGCCAAAATCCATAAAAAAGACCCAAATGAGTGTAAATATGTCTAAAGATGGGTATATGTAGGATCATGATGGGTCAAAAAGTGGTGATATGTAAGTGATATGATGGGTCAAAAAGTGGCGATATGTAAGTGATATGATGGCCCATGTGGCTGACAATTTTTTTACCTAAAATTAATAAAATGAAATGGGTTTTTAAAAGGTATTCTCAGATTTCCACCAATATAAATTATGCTTTACTTTGAATTTAATAAATAATTATTATTCATTTTCTATTTGAATTACAACTAAAGTCCTGATTGATAGGATAATTGAAAAACATCTATAACTTTCAAACGATATCACATTTTTTGAATCTGAAACATGTGTCACATTCTATGCTTTGCATACTATAGGATTAAAAAAAATGAATTTCATGAAGTTTTGACCAAGTTAAGGTGGTCAGACATACTAGTTTTTATATTTTTTTAAAATTGTAATAAAAAAATCATAATTAATTATTTACTTGGGAAAAAATTACAAAAAAAAATGCATCACATTGGGACATGAGTCATCTACTTATATCTAAAATCTTATAAAAAAATATTATCATTTTATTGTGGTTAGGGTGGTTAGATAGACACCTTATTTTTTCCCTGAAATTTAGGTACTACTGCAATGAAATTTCAAATTTTCACCAAATAGATTTTTTTAAAAATAAACCTAGTAGTTTAGAAACTACATTCAATTTTCTATAGATTCTATTGTTACATATTTTTGAAATAATATAGATAACTTATTCAAATTTTTACGTCAAGTTGCCTAACTCTAATTTTTTAAATTTTCATCGTCACTTAAGGGCCTATTTTTTCCATGATGATCCTGCACATACCCAGATACATTTTTTTGCGACACATTTAGCCCCCACTTTAGTGATAGGATTAACTTGCTTCAAACTCACACTAAAGTAGCTCAACATGCATATCAAGAGGGATCCTAAGGCACTAATGCTGTCAAGATGAAACAACAATAATCAAGAAGGATGATCAAGCCCCGAGGATCAAGATATCATGGAAAACCAAACATTAGCAGAAAGGAACACAAAAGAAAGTGATGTAAAATAATGGGAGAAAAAAGGAAAAGAGAAATTCGGATCAAGCTTCAATCGTTTGTCCATCTCTTTGTGGATCAGATCTAGGTTGTTTGTCCAAAAAATGCATACTCATTATGAGGCGACAAAACTCAAGGTTGCTCGCCGGGTGAGAAGACCTAAAAATGTGAGAAACATACACTCATGGTTGGTATGCACTCACACACATGCAAGTGGCTATGGGGAAATTCATGCCTCGAAATGGGCTTCCTGCTCAACCATACCAAAGTTATACCTCCTAATAACTTTAATAAGGCACCACGAAAGAAAATGATATTTCGAGCTTCATGAGACAAGAAAAACTTTGTATGCTTGGAGCTCATGAATAAACAAGATGGCACTATAGGCATACAAGCTATGTTATGCAAGATGGCCATATAACAAATGCAAAATGCAACATGTAAAAGAATGTTCAAAGGAGTCTTGCTTAGTTCATGCGAAGTATTTAACTTAGAGAACATTATGCCTAATGTTTCCCAGAGAGGACCAATCAAAGAATAGAAAATTCACAACTTAGGGGATGTAGTGTGTCGTATCAAGCCACCAAGAGGAATGTAATATGCTAATATAGATCACATTCATGAAGGACATTACACCCAATGTTATCCACAAAGAGACAAACACATCATATGAAGTAAGAAGGCTACACTAAGAACCAAAAAAATGCGAATGAATAATGCTAATGTATGCCCCCACTTTAAAAGAATTGCTACACACCATACTATGAGCAATTAATTTAAATTAGCAAAATGAAAAATGCAAAAAGAAAGAAAAGACATGAGAGCCAACTTGGAAAGCCCCTATGCCAAGTCATCTGTTTTTGAGTAAGGCTACGTCATGCAAAATAAAAACCATGTTCATTCTTTCTTACGCTTAAACTAAGAACCGTAAGAAGGATGCTTTCTCACGCTCAAGTGTATCTTGTAAAAATGCAACCTAAAAGGGGTTTGACCAAAATGAACCACAAATTTTTATAGAATAAACCTCTTTTTCAAGGGTCATTTTATGCTCTCTGAAAATAGGATGTTCGCAAATTTAGAAAACTTAGAAAATTAGGATGTTCTAAGTTTTCCAGTTTAGACAACTTACTAAATTGAATGCTCAAATGCTTGAATAGATATGCCACACTACAACATTAAAAATCCAGTTTGTTTTAGTTGCTTATTATTTCTAGTGTTGTATGTGTGAGCAACAATATGATAACTCTGTTGCTGTGACACATGGTTACTAGTAAGTTGTTTTGCAAAGCTTAGGATACAACCATGAGGTTTAGGAGGTCCTATAATGAGAAGATCTCTAATAATTAGAGGGATTTTAGGAGTTCCAAAAAGATTTTTAGGAGATCCGACAATTAGAGGACTTTTAGGAGGTCCAAAAGGAGTTTTAGGGGGTCTAATATAATCAAAGGAGATCTAATAGTCAATTATGTGTTCATAACTTGAATGGATTTAACTTATTGTTGATCTTTTATCGATGGTAAATCTAATGTCACCTTAGCATCTTCATCTATGTCATCCCTCTTACTATATTTTGAAAGAAATGTATAAATGATTTCATCCTCCTATGCCACAATATATTTCCAAGTAGAAGAAGTATTGGGAGAGAAATAAACAAGACCCTCATGATGCTCAATGATTGGATCCTCTAACACTAAGATACCTTCTTCACAAGTAGGAGAGGTATCAAAAGAAGAGCAACTATGATTGTAATAAGTGTCCATGATTTCATCTTCTTGCATAAAAACATTTCCACAAGTAAGAGAGATGTTGGGATATGAATAAATATCAAGAAAAAATATATTAAGAAATATGTTGATGATTTCATTCTCTTGTGCCAAGATAATCTCACAATCACGAGAGATACTGGGGGAGGGATTAATGAAAAATAACAAAAAAGGAGAAACAAACTCCTTTTCACATACTTTTATAAAAAATCTTTGAAATTCTTGACAAGATTTGACAATAGAACATGCATTATACCAACATATTTTTTTGCAATAAGAACATGATGTAAACAATTGTCCTATTAAAATGCAATATTTTTTTCTAAAATCTTTCTTGCAAATGTAATAATATGTTTTCAAATTTTCAAATCAGAAATCAACAGGTGAAATCGGATTGAGAATGTAGAGACAAAGATCTGTGCAAAATTTATTTGGGGCACCAGTATCAAGATAGAGGCACCCAAGGGTGTTTGAGTACTAGAGTAGATGTCTCAAATTTCAAAGTGTTACTGTGTAAGACATTGCTGAAGAATTTTGGGTTTGCTTGCAAACAAGTTTAACACTGAATATTTTTTGGAATTTGCTTAATTTATGCCAATGTGATGCCAAAATGCGAGTGTGCAACAATGTTGAAGATATTTGAACAAGTTTGGATACAATTTTTAGATCTAAAACACAATAAATGATTGATCCTAAGATGCCAAGACTTAGAAATGATGATTTTTGATATTGAAACTAATCAATGCACTTTCTTTCACTCCTATGAACTATACCAAAGATTCCTAAATAGATACAATTATGAACTCCAATTCAGAGATCTGTAAGCACAAATAGATTTAGCAAACAAATACAAGAAATTATGAAAAAGTTTTTTGATGCAAGTGTATAAGGACAAAGGTGCCCTAGGGCATTTGAGTCCTTGATAGGGGTTCTAAAAATTCAAAAGTTGAATGTATATTATACTGTCTAAATGTTCTACTTCTATGTGCAAATAGGTTTGCAAGTGAGTATGTTTCTAGAATTTCCTCAATTTAAGATAGTATGACTCAAATGCAAGTATGCAATAATAAAGAGAAAATTTGAATCCAAATTTGAATATAGATCTGACCTAAATGACTAAAATAAACTCTAATGCAACCCAAGATGCAATATGAGATACAAAGCTTTTGAATTTTTTATGTTTTTATGATGCAAAAAAATGAAACCCTAAATGAGAAATGCAAAGCACGACCTAGATCTAGCGTTAATTTTCAAAAGGTGTATGATGTTAAAATATTGAGTTCACCAAAATGTAACTTATAAAAAATGGAACCATAAGTTTAATGCCCAAAACTAAGATTTCTTTTTGTTGCTTTTTCAAAGGTACATTAGGATACAAATCAACAAGGTGTTTAGATTAACTTTCAAACATAGAGGTGAGTCAATCAGACCTGGATCTAATCCTTTTGAGCCTTAGAAATTAATTGAAATTGATTTGCTATGATTAACCTAATTCAACTATGTACCCTAATATGAAAAATGCAAGATCTCGACAATGCACAGATTGAAACATCAATTTAGATCTAGGAAGTGTAGAGGATTGTGTACTTGCCCCAAAAAATTGGTTCCAGTATGAATAGGAGGACTAATTATCCCTAGGGTGTATAAGTCCTTGTATACCTCTCCTACTCTATTTTGGGGTCCTCTGGTGATAAATTTGAGACTTTTGTTTTCACTTGCAAAGTTGTCAGAATGTTGTTAGATTATTCTATAAATGAGTTTCCACGAGTTGACAAGATGTAGGGCTTCAATTTTAACAATGAATAATTTATCTTCAAGCTTCCTTCAATCCTCTTCAAACCTAAAACTTGCACATTCAAAGAGAGGAAAAATGTTGGGCCATTAAGGGGCTTGCCTCAGTCAAATCTCGTGTAAGTGTTTCCACTTCCATAATGGTAATGTCAATGATAAATGGATAAATGGATAAATGGTAGGAAAGAATGATGAAATCACAAAGTGCTACAACTCACCACCCTTCAATGGCTTCCTTGAAGGACCAAAGTCATGCACATCACTCTGAGGTCTTAGATCTTGCTTGCTTGATTTTCTTGAATGCTCTGGAGACCTACAAAAGTGTTAGCTGTCACAAAACAGTGATAACATGAACACATATAAACTCACATAGGATTTGACATGATGTTAGGATCTTGAATTATTGTAATAAAGCTCTAAAATGATGCTTTTGACTTGCTCTTGGATGCTCTTGATAATAGTTTTTTCTCATGAATGCTTGTTAGATTTGAAATGATGCAATAACTAGGTATTTATAGACATTTCTCTAATTTTTCCAAAATTAGATCTTGATAGCCGACATTTGCAACTTGAAATTTAAATGTTAAAATGCCACCATCGACATATTCAAATTTGGAGGGAAATGAAATAGGGGGACATTGCCGCCATAGGGTGTCTAAGTCCCATTATGGCGAATGAGTCCCATTTTGTCGTATGTGTCCCAACCCTATTTTCCAGAATTTAAGGTGTTAGGGGCAAAGTATTAGATGAATGCATTTGTTTTATGCAAATTGAAATGAGCCACATAATGCATAATTTAGGAAATTAGGTGTTCAATTAGGTCCAATGACTTAAGGGGAAACAAAACATGGTGTGAAATTGTCAAGGGTGACAATTTATGATGCTACACCATGAAAGGGTTTGGACTTCTATTTTTACAAGGATAGTCCCATAAAATTAAAAAAATTCAAGTATAAGATTAAAAGCAATCTTTTCTTGTAGAATAGAAACCCCACACATATAACTACAAACTTTAAGTTAGAGAAAACAAACTACAAATTTTAAATTAGTAATTGGGAGGGGCATTGAAAGCATAGGGACATCCTTAATGTGACAATTTGCATTATATTTTTTAGACTTAATTTGTATTACTAAATTATTGTTACAATTTATCATAAAAAATTTTAGACCCCCACTTTTAAGAGACCCATTTTTTTATAAAGGCTTCTTAGGGTAAGGTCGCATAAAAGAGGGCTTCCTAAAAAAATTCAATTGGTGTTGCTGAGATTTGTTAAGAATATTTTAAAATTAGTAGTTTCATGAAATTTAAGTATGCTGGTGGAGCAATTTCTAGCCCCACCCCTATTTTATGAGCTGAAAGTCTCTTGTCCTAAAAGACGGGGGCAATTTCTAGCCCCACCTCATTCTCTAGATCCTAAAAGATAGGGGCTACTATTTTTCAATAAAAGATTTCAATTAATCTTATAGCACATTTTATTTTTTTGCTTCACAAGACCTCCTTATTCTTAATTATTGTGGGCTACCTGGAATTCTATTGAAAATTTTTGTAGATTTTTTAAGAACAAGAATACCTGAAAAAAAAAGAAAGAAAGACAGTTTTAAATTTTTAAGGAGCTTGTAGACCATAGTTTTTTTGGAATTTTGAAAATGAAAATCTCCTATTTTCTAAAATAAAATTGTACGCTGAGTTGGTGTAATGATCTTCAAGGCTTCCATTTCCATTTCCAATCTTCCACTCCATAAAGTATACTGTAACTTGATGAGACTGCTTCTTAATTTTTCACAACAGACTCGTCGAAATTTTGGCTAGCTACTCTCCATGAGACCATACCCTAACATGGTCAATGGCGATTAGCAACAGCAGCCCTGCCATTTGTTGTTCGATCTTGTTGTACCTGGCGTACAGATCTTCTGAACAAAACCACTATGCTATGGAGGATCAGCTACAGCTTTTGAAGGGGTGGGCGGGAAAACTACTCTGGTAAGTTCACAATTCATTGCCATCTGGGTTTTTCTCTTTGCTTGAGAAAAGAGAAAATAAAGGTAGTTATGGAATGCCAAGGTCACTTTGTGATTCTAATCTGTGCCTTATTATGTTGTCTGAACTGAACCCATAATCGATTGTTGCCAAATGCATCCTTTCATCTAATTAAAAAACACAAAATGTGCAATTACAGAAAGATGTTGGGAATCATGTCAATGCGTTTGATACGATGGATGGTAAAAGGGAACCCACTTGGTCATATTACTGGTAAGTGTGATTGGTAAACCTCGTCAGTGTGGATGGTTTCCGCAAACACATTTTACTTCAAGGTTCTGGCTACCGAGCTTGTTATGCCGTTTTGTTTACTGTGGCCCCTCGGGGACGTAGTTATAAACTTTACAATTTATTACTGCATTAGAATTTGAACCATTGACAATGACCACCTTTGGGGTAAATATTTCCTCCAGGCTTTTGAGCAAACCCACTTTATTATCAAGTTGCAGCAAACGTTACGAATGTGGGTTGGAACCCATTTCATCAATTGGTGGGTATGGAACTCCGATCACCTGTTGGAAAGAAACTGCCGTTCAAAAGTTTGACTTAACCCATTTCTAAATTTGAGAAAATTTTTAGAATATAAATGTCTACACGTGTATAGGAATAGTGGCCCTTTTGGTGAAGTGTAGTAGTCACCCAACCTACCTTGTAAACATGGAGATATAGGCAGAAAGTTGACTGGGCACTTTATTGATTTGCTTAGATGGAACTCACATTCGCAGGTTGGCAAATCCTTCCAACAAGACAGAATCCCTCATATGAAATTACAGAAATAGTAAGATATGTGTTGGGCAATCTTGTTATTATGTTGTTTGCCTTTCGACTTTGGTTGAATGGAAGACACATTATGCCTCCAATTAGATCGAGCCTGTTTTTTCAAATTGCAGACATGTTGAGAATTATTTACTGGGTACAAACTTTCGACCAACAAGCATAGCAACCCCTTGCCATAATTTTTTAAACATATAAGGTGCAGTTGATTGCATGTAGATTCACTGGGACCTTCTTCCTGAAACTGCCATTTGGCATAACCTGCTTTCTTAAGTCTAGTTAAATTTGTGCCAAACCCTCATCATCATACTATGAAGCGTGAATGTAGTCTGACATGTGCCTTTTATACACATGATTACATTTGGATTGAATAAGCATATGGACTTTTGCAAATGTTTTCTGCAAATTATTAGACCTACCATTGTAAAAGATTAATAAAACAATCAGTCTACCATTGCAGATGCAACTTCAATTGCATATAAAAATACAACACTAGAATTAGCTTGTCAAGCATGTAAGAGGTTTACATTGCTTGCCATCTCATTTACTGTTTTGAGTTAATACTCAAGGTACTGGGGGCCATCATCATGCTTCTCATTGATTTAATCCTTCATTTCTACTGTCAAAATAAAATCTTTGAAGATCAGTATACCAAACACTCTCTGTTTTTCTCAACGAGTCCAAAAATGAAAGGGATTGTTCACACTTTAAATGAACATTTCCTTTGTCAATGGATCTGAAAACTAGAGGATCTGTCTTTTTTTTCTAATTAGGTGAAATGTGGGTTGGAAGGACCTTACCCAAGTACCATTAATGAAACATACACACATCACTCTGTATGATGGGATCCAGATTGAGAGAAAAGAGAGTAGGCAAAACAGCAGCTGAAACTCGGCGAAAGACTCTTTCTAATGTACTTTCAAAGGCCCCTAAAAACTCATTTAATAAACCACTACAAATGGTCAGATCCGAGGTGCTACCATTTAAAAAGCACAAGCACACAGCCACAACAAAAAGAAGGCACTGTTTTGGAAATGAAGACTCCAACAAGATCATAATTCTCCTTCATTGTTGCAATGTGGTACCCAACCAAGTGTAGGATCCTTCAGGTAGATTTTTTCCATTTCATTAGCAATGATGCAATTTAAATTTTCCCAGTCCATATAATCTCTATTCTGGAAATTGGCAAGGGTACCATGGTTACAATCTTGATTATTAATCAAATCAGCTGCCTTATTTCTTTCTCTGTAAATATGGGTAATGTCAATGTTTTTAAAGTTTCCCATTTACTGTTGGCATTCCTCAATATTGTTACATAATTTCCAACATAAGTTTGCTTCATTCTTGATAGCTTGAATATCAGTTTCAAATCTCTTTCCACTTAGATATTTTTAACCTAAAGAGTACTTGCCATTTTAACACCTTCCAAGAATGCCCAAGCTTCCACTTCATCATTTGTAGCACAAGGGACATGAGTAGATACAACATGTAAAAAGTCATCTTTATCATTTCTTTGGACAGTGCCTACACCCTTGCAACTAGGATTTCCTTTAGAAGCTCCATTGTAATTGTTCTTAAGTCAATCTTGAGAAGGAGAGTGTCCACTTAATATTGACTCTTCTCAGGCTCTCTATCTTTCTTCCTTTAGTGGTATGCTGAGTTACCCTAGGAGAGAGATCAAGCAGTCTTATATCGTCCTTGGTGTAATCCTCTGAAGGTACATTAAAGGATTTCATCATTTTCTAAAGAGAGCTATGGATTCTGCAATTTAGGCAAAGTCAGTCACTTACACCTTAAAAAGCCTTTTATTTCTTCAGTCAAACATTCCATACAGTAGTAGGGTTTATGAATAATAATCTCTAATTCTTGAGAGATGAAGGAGATGAAAAATAGAAACCCTAATTTGGGTGCAATGGAGGCTGTTGGTGTCTAGGGTAACTTGAGAAGGAGGAGGATGCTGAGGTGCTCTTAGCAGAATAGAAGAAGGTGCAAGATATGGAAGCTGAGAATATCTAGCTTGTTAAGACCGATGTAGGGAAAATTGCTTCATGCAATCCATGCAAACAGAATAGGGAGAGCACTAAACATGATCTGGACCCAACACAAAAAGACAAAAGGTCAAAAATGGTTAAAATCTATGTGGCTGCGGTAGGTGGAAAGTCCCATGCGTCAGGCCCTAAAATAAATATTTCTATTTCAGGTGGGATGGAGAGAATAGGCTGTGCAGGAAGGGATAGAGTTGCAGAGAAGATGCCAATATTGGAACAAGGAGAAGTGGATGAAGATATGGTGTACTGTATAGAAATGGCATCAATATGGTTAAAGTCTAATTGTTTCCTTTTTCTAGAAGTCCTTCTTGTATATCCTTATGCGCAAAGATTTTTTGTGATTGTATGTGATTCTTTAGAGGATAGAGGCAGGGTTCTTGAGAAATGCCCTTGGTCTTTGGACATGGCATCCTTGTTTTTTGAAGCTGTAGTATCTAGGATTTGATCCGATTATAGAAAATTTCAGGTTTCTCGTATATGGGCAAGAATGCTTAACCTGTCTCTTCAGTTTTAGGAAATGTCTGCATTGAAAAATATTGGCAACTCTTAGGGGAAATTTCTATCAATTTCCCTTGAAACTCAAATGCGTTCTCTTACACCCATGGCTTGTATACTGGTAGAATTAGATTTTTCTTTTGGTCTTACTGCAGACATAGGGTTGAAGGTAGGGAAGGAGTTACGGAAACAGCTACTGGATTATGAGCATCTAGCTTTTCATTGTTGGAATTACTTTAATTTGGGTCATTTAACGCAAGGATGTCAAAATGTGAAAAGGATTCCTGGAAGGGCTTCTTGGTGGAAGAATGCTTCCTTAAATCATCAGCTAGGAAGAAGCTGTTTTTCAAAGCCTAATAGCTCGGCTGACCAGCAAATGGCTAAGTTGGGGAACATCTCTGGGGATGAGGAAGCTCACTTGGAGGTAAGAGTAGATGATACAGGAAAGAAAAATGAGAATGAGTAAGAAGAAGAGAAGGATGAGAAGTGAGAAAGAGCAATAGGTGCCTAGTGGCAAGCTGATGTTGGGTTGCTCTGAGCTTGAAGATTATGACATTCTTACATTACTTGCAGTTTCTTTAGATAACCAGGCTGGGTGTTCCACAAAGAAGTGGTTTCTGAGGTAGATCCTTTCTCTTCAAATGCGGATCTTCCTTGAGATACTGGAGGGGAAAGTGAAGAAGAAATAGATCATTATGTTGCATTCCCCAAAAAAGGTGAATGCGGTACAATGGTTAATAGAAAGGTAAAAGTGAAAAATAAATCCCCTATGCATATGATATTACAATCTCATGTTTAACAAAGATAAGATAATATAGAGGTAGTTGGCTCTGTTGGTATGTTGGAGCAGGCTTTGTTTGGATGCAGTGTGTAAGCTGTTTGTTTAATTTGTACGCTTTCCTTCAAGGGTGAGGTCCCAACAGAAACCTGGCTAATTATCTAAAAAAGCATATATATTCCATATACTAGTGGTTCAAATGAATTTGATATCGTTTTCATAGGAGTTGCTTTCTCCAAGCTATGCCAAGAACTAATGAGTTGTTGGATAGAAAAAGGCATAGTCCAACTTTTGGAGATGCAGTTATTGAAAAAATCCCAGCATATCTCTGTATCAGAAAATGGATTAACAAATAATCTCTTGATTCTTCATCCTTCTCCCAAAGGACACATCTAGAAGGGGCAGCAATATCCGTTTTCCTAAGTCTCTCAGCAGTCTTTCTTCTAGCCAGCAAAAACTGCACATTCTTTGAATGGAAGATCCTTTCAATATTTTATTGGTAGGCCATCAAGAGGTTTTTCAAAACTGCTAGTATTGAGAAGCTCTTCATAACCAGATTTGGTTTTGAAAGCTCCAGATTTATCTTTTGACTAATGAAGATGATCTTCCCTGTTCTCAACAAAAATCTCCTCCGTTCCAAAAGATTAACCAAAGCACCTGAGCAGAGTTTGGAAAATTTTCATTTGGCAGTACTCTCCATTCTCTTGTTAGGTTATTGGAGTCCACCTAGTAATCACACTCTTTTTCACCATCTGTCATTGCAAAATTAAGTAACAAGTTGAAGATCGATCTCATTTTTCAAAGGAGTACATTAGCCCATTCTGCATTACTTCTTGATTTTTGCATAAAAAATCACCTATTGGAGCCTTCTGGGTGATTTGCAGTTGTGAAAATCTGGGTTTTCTCCATAGGGTCCAAATACCATTTGTGTAGCTAAAAACTCCATGTTTGAGTTGCCTCAGTAAACATTCTCCAACTCAATCAAGTGCCTAAAGCTTGGTTGTGAAGATCCAGTTGCCTTATCCCAGCCTCTTGCACTCATTATGGATGCAAACCTGTTCCATACTTACTAGAGGAATCTTTTTAGTATTTTTATCTGTACTTTCCAAGGAAAGTTTATAAATTTTTTTTGTGAGCTTGATTAAAGCTTTCTTTGGCATCTCCATCTTCTTGTGACCTATTTCACATATCGCCCCATTGCAAATGGGGACCCCCTTCTTTCTGCTTTTTGGTTTTTGCCTTGGCAGCGCAATTGCTTATCACCATTTTATTTACAATGAGGAATTTGAGATTTTGAGTCACTCTAGCCAAGTTGAGATTTTGAACCCGTTTCAGTGCCTAGATGTCATGGAAGTGCTCAGAAGGACCGATAGATGAGGAACGCCATTGCTTTGAGTCAATTTTGACACTTCTTATTTTTTTAGGGATTCTGCTTTTTTGCTTTTTGCTTTTTGCTTTTTGGCATTTTTAGGCCATTCTGGAGTTCTTATTTTTTAGGGATGCTTTTTGCTTTTTTCTATTTTTAGAAAGTTTCTATTTTTGGAAAGTTCCTATTTTGGTAAAAGTTTCTATTTCAAGGTCCCACTGATCATGAAGTCAACACTCCTCCAGATTGAGAGAAATCAACATGAAAATCAAGGTAAAAGGTAAAAAATTGATGAAAAATGAGAAGTCTGGGAAATTCGCCAATGAGAAGGAATGGCAGGCCAACCTTGAAGTCCGCCCTTGCCTTGGCAAGCCAAAGGCAGGCACTGGCAGGCCAAGAGTGAAGTCCGTGCATGGAAAGGAAGCCTCCAAGATCGCCATGGCTTGATGAAGTGCAAAGTCTGCCCTGTCTTGGCAAGCTCCAAGTCCGCCATAGGCAAGACAAGCTCCAAGTCCGCCCTTGGCAGAGAAGACACAAAGGCCGCCCATGAGAGAAGTGGATGGAAAAACAAGCCTCCAAGTCCGCCCATGTCAGAGAGATGTCCAAGTCCGCCCTTGGACAAGGCAAGGCTAAAGTGTGCCAATGTCAAGGAGAGGTTGAAGTCCGCCCAACTTTGGGAAAGGAAATTTTTCTAAGGCATGGAAAAATAAAATATGCCTAGAGAGAGAGGGGATCAAGCTAGCATGAAATTCACTCCTCGGCATGACGGAATGAAATCCTAAGGCACGAAAAGAAGGATGAATGGCAAGGCAAACATGAAGTCCGCCGAACTCAACATGAAATAAATTTCTAAGGCATGGACATAAATGCAAAATGGCAGAGAAACCTCCAAGTCCGCCCAACCCAAAAGGAGAGAGAAAATTTGAAAATTTTGACTAAGTCAGAGGTCTGGCTAAGTATAAAGTATCCCACAGGAAGAGAGATTCATCTAAGCCATTGGCCAAAAATACGCCAACTATGGATGATGGTAGAGCATCATGGCAAGTCCGCCCTTGCCTGTGGCAGGCCAACCCCAAAGTCCGCCCTTGCTCTGGAAAGACAACTTGCAAACTCCGCCCTTACCTTGGAAAGAAATGGCAAAGCATCTTGAAAGTCTACCATCAGCCTTGGCAAGCCAACCTTCAAGTCCGCCACCCTCTGGAAAAGCCATCATGAAGTCTGCCATAAGGAAGTAAAGAATGGAAAGACATTGAGGAAGTCCGTCCATGGCATGGATCATTCAAAGGACACTCTTGGCAAGAGGAAAATTGGCAAATCTATTGAAGAAGTCCGCCCAACTTTGGAGGCAAGGAAAATTTCTAAGGCATTGGCAAAGTGCGCCAAGCATGAGAATGTCTAAGCACTCACCAAGTTCGCCTAGTATGAAGATGGCAGGCCGAAGACAAAGTCCGCCCAAAAGGAAGTGCACATGGTCTAGCCAAAGATGTAGTCCGCCAAAGCATGTCTAGCCAACCTTGAAGTCTGCCATGCACTTATCCAAGCCAGCTCCAAAGTCCGCCTTGTCCAAGACACAGCCAAGTCCGCTAGGGAGAAAGAAAAAGAATTGGCTTGCCAATGAGGAAGTCCGCTCAAGCATAATAGAAAAATGGCATGTCAAGTCCAAAGTCAGCCAAGGTCAGAAACAAGCATGGTAAAATTTGCCAAGAGTAAGCAAAAAAGGGGCTAAGTGTGGAATTTTCCTACAATAAAAGTATCAAATTTTGACTAAGTGTTGGAAAGAAAACGGGAAAAATGAAGAGGAATAAGGAGGAAATGAATAAAATTCTTGCCCAAGGATGGAGTTTGCCTTACTTAGCACAAGCCAAACTCAGAATTGAAGAAAAATCCACAGGCAAAGTTCATTCGAGCATATAGATGGCCAAAATCTTGGCTAAGTGTTGAATGGTCCACATGAAGGCATTACAGAATGAAATTGAATATCCAAAATTTGGCTAAGTATGGGAAATAATTCACAGAGAAAGTTCCAATTTCCTCCATTTTGGCGAAGGCATAGGAGAGTTCTTCTCCAAATTCAAGGCACTTGAAGGAATTTCAAAGCAATCAGGAAGGAAAAGTTCAATAACTGCTCCAAGGGGAGACTTCCAGACTTCAAATGCAAGTGAGAAGAAGAAATCAAAATCTCAAAGGAAATCCCAGATCAAAGCTAGGAAGAAACAGGCACAAAGGACAGAGTCGTTGGCAAAGAAAGATATTCTAAGGCAACTACATGGAAAAAGAACAAGGAGACCAAGGAGGACATCCAGCATGCTGAGGTGGCGCCTCGTCATCTTCGAACCAATCAAATTGTTCCAAGTCAACATGTCTAAGTTCAATGAACCTGACTTATCTATGGAGTTGGTTTATATTTAGCAAGAAGGACAAGTGTCGCAAAATGTAATTTTCTTATTGGTCGAGAGGTAGTTAATTGTGACAAGCCCTAATTAGGGTTTTATTTTGTAATCTCGGCTGTTGATTCGAAATCAATCTTGGCCATTGAATTGTAATCGGGGAGCCTATAAATTGAGCTCTCCCCTCATTTGTAATTTGTGAAGTGAGTAATATGAAATTGTTGCGTTAGACCATTTTCGTTAATAAAAGCTCTTATGCATGATTTGCTTTGAATCACTTTTATTTTCAAGTGGTGTGCAAGGTTACATATCTCCTTCAACACTTAGATTAGAATTAGAGTAGAATTTTATTTGAATGTTTGTTAAATGAATGATAGATCTGATAGTGGTGATTGGTGAAATCTAGCTCATACTTTCTTTGGATAGATGATTTGTATCCAATGCGTAAAGTTAGCCTGAGCTCTTAAATTGTGGATGCTTAACTTTAGTCTTATTCTGGACATGAAAATCATGATCACACCCCTAGAAGATTGCACCCAGTTTGCGTAGTTGTCCCAAGGAGGCGAAACAAAGTGTGGTTCCTTGTTTCACTCAATCATTGCCGTCTCTTGAATTCTTAGGATTAGATTAGCACTCCTAAACCCTTATCCTTTTTTTACATTTTTTGGAAATCCTAAAATTGAGAAAACCCAAAAAGAAAGAGCCTTCAATGTCAAAACCTTCTAAGTCCTTGGCTTGCAAATAAATTCTAACGTAAGTCCCCTTGTGATTACCAACAAATCACAACGCCCACTGATCTTATCCACACGTCAAGACCTGACAAAAGAAACCTTGGAATTGCCATATGATCTTCTTGCAATCTTAGCATACGTGGTGTCAAGAGAGGATAGAGTGTCTTTGGGCATTTTATTCTGTGTTCGGTGGGTATTAAAATGCACACCAACAGAATTGGCGCTAGAAGGAGGGGTGAATGTAGAAAGACTCGTTTGCTCGGGACTGAAACAAAGAAAAAGAAGAATTCTTTGCTCCATCACTTTTGTATCATCCATATGCTCGCCTCCTCCTAACGCACCAACAGAATTGGCGCTAGAAGGAGGGTGAACATTAGGAGTTTATTTTCACAAGTAGGGAAATTTGGCTGGACGAAACCAGTATGAACTTTGAAATGCCAAATCAAAGATATGTTAGATCTCTTTTATGTCAAAAATAAAATAAAAATGAAAAGTTAGAAAAAATTCCAAAAAAGTCAGAACTGGAAAATCGAAAAAGAAATCTCTCAATGGATGGGCATCCATTCCATATGTCTTGTTCTCGAGACAGTCTTGTGGATATTGTTCAAATCCAAGAAAATTTAAATGCACAGCTACATCCCAGGAATTTGTCTAAGTTTGCTTTGCCAGGAAGATGTTGAATTCATGAAACCTCCGAGCACAAAGAAATCAGTTGCTTGACATTCCTCTCAAGGATAGAGCTTGTTCTCCAAGGGAAAATTTTCTTTTGGGATGTTCCCAAGCCAGGAGTGTTGGATGTAGAACCTGATGATTATAGCATTCCAGAAGTTAGAAATGAGGCCTTCACGAAGTTCATACTTAGAATCCAATATCAAATAGAACTAGGTAATGTTCACTTGAAAGGTGTTTTGCTCCCTCGTTGGTGTCGGATTCACAATGCACCTCATCCAGAGTTCACTTGCACATCATGTGAATAGGCCATCAACCATGCCAGATGTCACCTCAGATTACCAAAGTTACCATATGGATGCTTCAAGCATGAAGCATGGATTGAGTATGTCAAGCGAACATTTTTAGCACCAGATGAAGAATGTACCACAATGCCATCTAATAACAGGGAGAATAAGTCACAACAGGATGATGTGATCGAGCTTAGGAATCAAGTGGGTGAAGATATTCCAAGCATCGTAATGCCAGAGGAGGCTGTTGGAGTAAAGATCAAGGAATTAATAGCATACATTCAGGCGAGAGAGGCAATCCAGTATCAACATGTGGAATTGAGTGAAAATGAAGAACTACAAGTTGGAGAGGGTCCTCAAGTGGACGATGGGACACAAGAAGGGAGCGGTTCCAGTGCACTTCAAGAAGGAATGGTCCTTGATGAAAAAGTTCAATCATGCATAAACAAGATGGAAGAAATGATAGGTGGCTTGAGGCAGGATAATATGTTTGACAACCAATGGGCAACCAAGATGGAAGAAGAATATGAAATACATTTTGTGTCAGCGTTGGATCCAATGCTCATAGTCATGGAAGAATTGCTTGATGAAATTGAAACAAATGGCACACTACCTGATGAACAAGTAATTGTGACAGAGGCAGAGAATGGAGAACAATTCAGGTTGGGGCTTGATCCATTGTTGGGGATTCATTTGGAGCCGGTGAATGAAATACTCCAAATTTCCAAACTCCCTTTTGAATCCAATCCCTGCCACACTCCACCCAGTTTGGAACGTGATGTTGATCTCCATGTTTCAGATGCAAGTGGTATGGTCCACCATCAACTTCGACCTCCTAATGAAGCAAGGGATGACGAGCAAAAATTCATGTCTGCAAATGAAGACCACCAGGTTGTATCTTTCCCTACTATTGACTACAAGGAATATCATTTTGATTATGGAGATTTAGGAAAGATAACTTGTTTATGGATTAATCATGGTCTGAGGGAGTTGCCCCAGTTACTAATCTTTCCCGAAGTTTTGCTTGAATTTCAGGTTTGTCCTTTGAAAGAATATTTTTCCGAGTTTAAAGATAAGTTTGCAAAATTTCGCACTGTGACCGCTGCTTTGTTGTTCCTACACATCCTGAGAAATCATGCTAGGAGTTGTATATACTTAGGTCTTTTGACTGTTGTTCGCTTAAGATTTTTGTTTTTGTTTAGAGTAGGTTTCCTTTCACGTTTTTCTGTGTTTGCATTGGATTAGTTGTTTAGCTTTCTTAGTCTAGTTTGCTTGTCCGTTTTGTTTTGCTTTCTATAAAGGGGCTCCCATTTGTGTAGGGCGTTGTATCTTAAGAACTCTAGCGTCTGTGCTAAATTGTGTTCAGTCCATTTCTTGGATATTATTTTATGAAGTACTTTTGAATCCAAGATTGTTCTTTTTCAACTTCATCATTTGGTTAAGGCTATTACTTGACTGGAAAGGGAATCATCTATTGTATCTTGACACTGAGTCTTACAGTTATTATATCTCGCACACTCAATGAATTCTTTGAGTCATTATGGTTTCCTCGGTGAAGTCATGGCTAAGAAAAAGAAAATAATCAAAAGTCTTACTTCAGCGCCACTATAATGCTCAAGCCCATGTGAGCTTCATTGCTTACAAGCCAAAGTGTGGAAATATGTGAAAAGAAAAGAATATCAAAATAAGGAAAATAAAAAGAGAAAAGGGTCAAAACACTTGGCTCTGGGTGTGCGGACATCTCTACAGGTGTACACTCAATAACAAAAAAATAAATCGTCGAAAGTAGAGCAATCTCCATGAGATTATAGAGATAACCTCGCCAGGGCTATGGACGCTCGCTGGTAGCGAGGCTCTATCCAAGGATGCTTTTGGAGTTAAGACAAACTACACAAGAAGGCCATGACGGAACCAAAGAGTCATATTGTTTTTATGAGACGGAAATAAGCGCATGTGCACACACTCGTAACTAAAGGATAAAAGGTCTTAATACAGTTTAGGATTCCTCTTTCCTTTTGAGTACTCCCCTTAGCCAACGGGTAAGTTGGTTAGAATTAATTTAAGATTTAGGGGTTTAAAGAAAATTCTATCTTTGAAATGTTCAGGAACATTTATTCAGGTTGGCGCTAGATGTTGTGACCTATTTCACACATTGCCCCATTGCAAATGGGGACCCCCTTATTTTTGCTTTTTGCGTTTTGCCTTGGTAGCACAACTGCTTATCACCATTTTATTTACAATGAGGAATTTGAGTTTTTGAGTTACTCTGGCCAAGTTGAGATTTTGAACCCGTTTCAATGCCTATATGTCGTGGAAGTGCTCGGAAGGACCAGTAGATGAGAAACGCCATTGCTTTGAGTCAATTCTGACACTTCCTATTTTTTTAGGGATCTGCTTTTTTGCTTTTTGGCATTTTTAGGCCATTCTGGAGTTCTTATTTTTAGGGATGCTTTTTGCTTTTTTCTATTTTTAGAAAGTTTCTATTTTTGGAAAGTTCCTATTTTGGGAAAAGTTTCTATTTCGAGGTCCCACTGATCATGAAGTCAACACTCCTCCAAATTGAGAGAAATCAACATGAAAATCAAGGTAAAAGGTAAAAAATTGATGAAAAATGACGAGTCTGGGAAATTTGCCAATGAGAAGGAATGGCGGGCCAACCTTGAAGTCCGCCCTTGCCTTTGGCAAGCCAAAGGCAGGCATTGGCAGGCCAAGAGTGAAGTCCGCCCATGGAAAGGAAGCCTCCAAGATCACCATGGCTTGATGAAGTGCAAAGTCTGTCCTGTCTTGGCAAGCTCCAAGTCCGCCATAGGCAAGACAAGCTCCAAGTCCACCCTTGGCAGAGAAGACATAAAGTCCGCCCATGAGAGAAGTGGATGGAAAGACAAGCCTCCAAGTCCGCCCATGTCAGAGAGATGTCCAAGTCCGCCCTTGGACAAGGCAAGGCTAAAGTGTGCCAATGTCAAGGAGAGGTTGAAGTCCGCCCAACTTTGGGAAAGGAAATTTTTCTAAGGCATGGAAAAATAAAATATGCCTAGAGAGAGAGGGGATCAAGCTAGCATGAAATTCACTCCTCGGCATGACGGAATGAAATCCTAAGGCACGAAAGGAAGGATGAATGGCAAGGCAAACATGAAGTCCACCCAACTCAACATGAAATAAATTTCTAAGGCATGGACATAAATGTAAAATGGCAGAGAAACCTCAAAGTCCGCCCAACCTAGAAGGAGAGAGAAAATTTGAAAATTTTGACTAAGTCAGAGATCTGGCTAAGTATAAAGTATGCCACAGGAAGAGAGATTTCTAAGGCATTGGCCAAAAATACGCCAAGTATGGAGGATGGCAGAGCATCATGGCAAGTCCGCCCTTGCCTGTGGCAGGCCAACCCCAAAGTCCGCCCTTGCTCTGGAAAGACAACTTGCAAACTCCGCCCTTACCTTGGAAAGAAATGGCAAAGCATCTTGAAAGTCTACCATCAGCCTTGGCAAGCCAACCTTCAAGTCCGCCACCCTCTGGAAAAGCCATCGTGAAGTACGCCATAAGGAAGTAAAGAATGGAAAGACATTGAGGAAGTCCGTCCATGGCATGGATCATTCAAAGTACACCCTTGGCAAGAGGAAAATTGGCAAATCTATTTAAGAAGTCCGCCCAACTTTGGAGGCAAGGAAAATTTCTAAGGCATTGGCAAAGTGCGCCAAGCATGAGAATGTCTAAGCACTCACCAAGTTCGCCTAGTATGAAGATGGCAGGCCGAAGACAAAGTCCGCCCAAAAGGAAGTGCACATGGTCTAGCCAAAGATGAAGTCCGCCAAAGCATGTCTAGCCAACCTTGAAGTCTGCCATGCACTTATCCAAGCCAGCTCCAAAGTTCGCCTTGTCCAGGACACAGCCAAGTCCGCCAAGGAGAAAGAAAAAAGAATTGGCTTGCCAATGAGGAAGTCCGCTCAAGCATAATAGAAAAATGGCATGTCAAGTCCAAAGTTAGCCAAGGTCAGAAACAAGCATGGTAAAATTTGCCATGAGGAAGCAAAAAAGGGGCTAAGTGTGGAATTTTCCTACAATAAAAGTATCAAATTTTGACTAAGTGTTGGAAAGAAAATGGGAAAAATGAAGAGGAATAAGGAGGAAATGAATAAAATTCTTGCCCAAGGATGGAGTTTGCCTTACTTAGCACAAGCCAAACTCAGAATTGAAGAAAAATCCACAGGCAAAGTTCATTCGAGCATATAGATGGCCAAAATCTTGGCTAAGTGTTGAATGGTCCACATGAAGGCATTACAGAATGAAATTGAATATCCAAAATTTGGCTAAGTATGGGAAATAATTCACAGAGAAAGTTCCAATTTCCTCCATTTTGGCGAAGGCATAGGAGAGTTCTTCTCCAAATTCAAGGCACTTGAAGGAATTTCAAAGCAATCAGGAAGGAAAAGTTCAATAACTGCTCCAAGGGGAGACTTCCAGACTTCAAATGCAAGTGAGAAGAAGAAATCAAAATCTCAAAGGAAATCCCAGATCAAAGCTAGGAAGAAACAGGCACAAAGGACAGAGTCGTTGGCAAAGAAAGATATTCTAAGGCAAGTACATGGAAAAAGAACAAGGAGACCAAGGAGGACATCTAGCACGTTGAGGTGGCGCCTTGTCATCTTCCAACCAATCAAATTGTTCCAAGTCAACATGTCTAAGTTCAATGAACCTGACTTATCTATGGAGTTGGTTTATATTTAGCAAGAAGGACAAGTGTCGCAAAATGTAATTTTCTTATTGGTCGAGAGGTAGTTAATTGTGACAAGCCCTAATTAGGGTTTTATTTTGTAATCTCGGCTGTTGATTCGAAATCAATCTTGGCCATTGAATTGTAATCGGGGAGCCTATAAATTGAGCTCTCCCCTCATTTGTAATTTGTGAAGTGAGTAATATGAAATTGTTGCGTTAGACCATTTTCGCTAATAAAAGCTCTTATGCATTATTTGCTTTGAATCACTTTTATTTTCAACTGGTGTGCAAGGTTACGTATCTCCTTCAACACTTAGATTAGAATTAGAGTAGAATTTTATTTGAATGTTGTTAAATGAATGATAGATTTGATAGTGATTGGTGAAATCTAGCTCATACTTTCTTTGGATAGATGATTTGTATCCAATGCGTAAAGTTAGCCTGAGCTCCTAAATTGTGGATGCTTAACTTTAGTCTTATTCTGGACATGAAAATCATGATCACACCCCTAGAAGATTGCACCCACTTTTGGTAGATGTCCCAAGGAGGCGTAACAAAGTGTGGTTCCTTGTTTCACTCAATCATTGCCGTCTCTTGAATTCTTAGGATTAGATTAGCACTCCTAAACCCTTATCCTTTTTTTACATTTTTTGGAAATCCTAAAATTGAGAAAACCCAAAAAGAAAGAGCCTTCAATGTCAAAACCGTCTAAGTCCTTGGCTTGCAAATAAATTCTAACGTAAGTCCCCTTGTGATTACCAGCAAATCACAATGCCCACTGATCTTATCCACATGTCAAGACCTGACAAAAGAAACCTTGGAATCGCCATATGATCTTCTCGCAATCTTAGCATACGCGGTGATTTTTCAAGAGAGGATAGAGTGTCTTTGGGCATTTTATTCTGTGTTCGGTGAGTATTAAAATGCACACCAACACATCCCAGCCATGAAACAAGCCGAGTGCTTGCTACCAAAACTCTTTATAGTAGTGATTCTCCCAGCCAGGCTAAGCTACTTCCCTCTCCAATTGGCCAACGTCTCCACTGCATTTGCTAGTACTTTAATCCAAAGAGAACTAGTTCTCTACTAATAGTAAAGAGGGATGCCCAATATTTGCCAGTTAATTACATTTATGAAGACTCAAAATATCTAGAAGTTTTCTTTCAGTGATTGCATTAGTGTTAGAGTTTTGGTTAAATTAATCAGTTGACCAGAATTCAGATACCTCGACATATATAGATTTGGCAAATTAATCAGCTGACCAGGCTCCAGACGCCTCAGCAAATCCATCTTAAATTCTTTTGTAGGCTTTAGCTTCTCTAGTTGACACCATGCTAAAGAGGAGAGTGCCATTTATAAATTATTGGTGACAGAAACAATATTCCATTAAATTAATGCCTTATACCTCCATATCTCTGAGAGCTGTGATTTTCCTTCCTAGCATGTCAACTACAATGATGAAAACAAAAGTAGAAATAGGGTTCTCCTTTCTAGTTCCTGTTGAAGACCTAAATAAATCAATCAATTTTCTTGGTTAAGATGGAGAAGTGCATATTTGAGATACAACCCTTAATCCAGCTGCAGCAATCTCTAAGTCCCATTTTGCTAAATACTTTCAGCAGAAAATCCCATTCCAGCCTGTCATAAACTTTACCCACATCTAACTTGAGCATCGTCCCTTTCTTGTTTTCTTTTACCAAGGAGTAAATATTTCCATGTGTAATTAGAAGCCCATGCTGAATGTCTTTTTCCAATGAAATCTCCTTGTTCCTCCAACATATACTTGGGGAGCAAAGTTTTTTAATCTAGCAGCCATAGCTTTGTTAATGATGTTATGTAATGTCCCCTTTTTAGCCTGGGTCAGTGTTGGACAAATTAGCCTATCATTAGGTCCTCGTAGGCTAATATTGGTGATTAGAGGGCCTTGTGGGGGAGTTCATTGGTTCTCCAGTTGGTAGTTGACATTGTCTTCTTCTCCTGTTCTTTGGCATATTCAGAGGTGATCTTCTTCATGGGTTTCTGGCTCCGTTTATATACACATACTATTTTTAGTAAGCCAGTTGGACATTGGGGGCTAACCTTACTATTTATTGTAAGCCATCCAGTTGAGCAGAGGAAGCAATGGGCTACCCTTTGGTGTTGGCAGAATCAATATTCTGTTGATATTCACGGAGTTATGGATTATTAATTATTATTAAAGTGATAACTTTAATAATAATTAAATATAAAGTAAATGTTATTTAATGAGTTAATGACTTTATAATATACCCATTAATTTCATAACATAAAGTCATTATTTAAAAGCATTTTATTAATGATGTTGAAGGCTTTATATATTATATGACTTTAATTATTTATAAAGTCATTATTAAATGCTTTTGAAGGGGGGTGCCACACATGGGCAATATTATATATTTATTAATGAGCAAGCAAAAGCAAATAATCATTTATATTTAAGGATTAAAATGCCTAAGGAGGTCATGGCTCTTGGAGTTGATATAAAAGGTTCTCAAAAGCAAATTCATTCATTCATTATTATTCAACATTGAAAAATTGATGCTTTTGCTGAGAAGAGGAGAAACAAGGGTTTCTTGCTGCAGATTGATCTTGGAGAATGATTTTCTCTCATATTCGAGCATTCTACAGATGTGAAATAACACCCAAGGTTTGCTTATCAGACAAATTTACATTAGAAGTCACATTGTGCATATTGAGGAGATTATTTCAAGGGTTTGAATGAAAAATCAGAATAACGCAAATATATTGATCATTATTTTAAGAGCAAAGAGAACTATAGGAGAACTTTAATAAACAGGTGGTTGCTATGCAAGGGTTTTGACAATTTAATTGTATGCAGCTTTGCACTAGGGGTGGGAATTGGTGATAGTGATCATTGCTGGAGTTTATTATCATTGTTGCTGCTGTTATACTATTGCAAACTTTATACTCCATTCTGACATCCATTTCAAAGGGTTTCAAGGCATATCTTACCTATGAGTTCATGATTTGTAACCCCCAAATTTTCCGGGTATTGTTGTTTTACATGGTAGGGGATATTTTATGAATTGGGCTGCCAATATTTTGTGAAAATACTTAAGTATCTAAGTTGATATAAAAATCTGGAATTTTCAGCTGTGTTTTCCCTATGTAATATTTAGTTTTTGAGTTGAAAATTATTATTGCAATATCTTCTATTTTGCTGCATTATATTGTTTTATCAAACATTGCAAATATATCAGAAAACCATAAAACAAATAAAAAATAGACAGACAAAATCCAAAAAGTAAATATCCTATCAGGGTGGGGTATTTTAGTGGTATTAGAGTGGTTTTTTGCCATCTTGTGTTGGGTTAACTCAGATATATAGTTTCATAGTTTTCCAATCTTAGTTTTAAATCATGGGTTCATGCAGTGTTAGAGAGTTAGTATCTGGTGATAGGAAGTGGTTGGCAAGAATACTTTATGAAATAGGTAGTAAGCTTGGTAGTCAACCTAGGAATGAAACTTTGGTCATGTTGAGAAGAATAAAAGAGTGTTTTAGTCTTGTTGAGCAATCACCTATTACATTGTTGCAGATTGCTATGACTCTAGCAGTGACTTTCTTTGGGTGAGCTTAAGTTATTGAGACACAAAGACAATGAGATAAGACTCATTGTTGCTCTTTTCCTTAGTCAAATTATAAGGATTACAGCTCCTTGGATTCCTTATAATGTTGGCACAATGAGAAATATTGCAGCTAATTATTGATAGTTTTGATGGGATTATTGATTAAAATGCTTAGCTTTTGGATTCAACTGTGTGTATTTTTCTGTTGATGTTTCAGATCACACTTAGTGATCCATCATTAGGAAGAGGAGAAAATGAGATGGGAATGCAAATCAAGCTTTATAAAGGTGTTGTACCCATAATAATTTTTTTTGCTTCATTAAGGCATTTTGTTTAAAATAGTCAAAATCTCAAAATTGTCTGAAGTTGGAAATTCAAAAAAGTGGAAATTTGCATGTCATGCATGAGGGTCAAGAACTCAAAATATTGAAAATTCGACTATCTAGGTCTGTTCAAATGAAGTTATCTACAAAACCTAGATTTCAGTTTTTTAGTTTTAGGTTTTCCTAAATTTTAGGGTTTCTTTTCCTAACATTTAGGGGTTTATGGGTTTGTTGTGAAACAGATGTCAGTAAAGTTACTTTTTCAAAAAACCCTAAAAAATAGGGAAAAATGCTTAAAATAGCCCAAAACCCTAAAAAATAGGATCTTGTCAAAATTGATTGAAAATTATTTTGATTGGCTTATTTCACTTCACGATCACAGTGGTGAAGTTGGAATCAAGAAAAAGTCAGTTTAAGGCTGGTGGGTCTATTTCACTTTTTCGGGAGAAAAGTTAGAACCTCCAAGGTCGTCAATGGCAGATGGCCAGGTGCTAGGTGTCAAAATCTAAGCATAAAACGCTCCAGTGAAGATTCTATAGCGAGATATGTCCAAAATGATGCTTCGTCTCGGAGGGGATTTTCGTCTCGGAGAAGATGCTGAAATTTTTTCTCTGTTTGGAAAGAAAGTGCACCTGCTAGCCAGGGGTGCTCTAGATTTTAGAGGCCCAAATTATCTTTTTGAGGTTTGTCACTTCCAAGAAGACTTCTCTGGAATCCTATCAGCTTCGCAACGAAACTACTAGCCAGTCCAAAACATCTGTCTAGCACTTGAAATTGAAGATTGAACGAAGAATGAGGGAGATGAAAAAATGACTAACATTGGGCAAAAAAGCGCCCCTAGAGGCGAAGGGCGCCCAACTTTTTGAAGCACTAGATGTGACTTTTTGATCAGACGTCACCTAGGATGTTTGTCTCAAACTTGATCTGGCTTTGCAACGAATCTGTCAGCGGGTTAATCTGAGTTGTTGAATTGTCAGAATCAAGAGTCAAACATGAGGTTTTTACCATGGTCAAAAATGTCAGTTTTGAAGAAAAGTGCCCTTGGAGGCCAGGGGTGCCCAAGGTTTTGGACCCTCAAATGCAGTTGTTTGGTTGATCTCAAATGTTTATCTTGTTCGTGATGCTTCAAGTTTTCCGTTGCATGTCTCAGCCAGGTTAGAAGACTTGTTAGTAGCCTACAACTGGAGATTGAGTGGTGATTCATCACTTTGCAAAAATGGCTATCTCTGGAAGCAAAAGTGCCCCTAGAGGCGAGGGGTGCCCAAGTTTTTCACTTGCCAAATGATGTTTTTAGGAAAAGTGCTCTCCAGGAGATCATGTTCAAAATTGAACCAACTCCGTAGTGAGCTTGTCAGCCAGCTTTGAAGTTTTGTCAAGTGTCGGGAGTTGCTAGATGAAGTGAAGTCAAAATCACCTTCAAAATGATAAAAAATGATGAAAATTTGACTAAGTTTGGGAGAAAAAGTGCCCTGGAGGCCAAGCACGCCCGAAATTTTGAGGCCTCAGAAGTCAGAATTAGCATTTGCCACCTCAAGGAGTGCCTTTTTCAGTTTTGATCCTGCTCTTCAATGAAACTGTCAACCAATCTATTAGAAACATTAGTCAATCAAAATCGGTGATTGAACATAGCCTTCGGTGACGTTTTGCAAATGAAATTTCTCAATTTTTTTTTTGTCTGGTGTAGGCGCCTCAAGTCAAACTTTGACTTTTTGAACTGAAGTGAACTTGGATGCCCCATAATGGAGGAGTTTGTTAACTCAACTTAAAATATTATTTAATCTCCAGCTTAACTTCTGAGTCGACTTCAACTGGACTTGATTTTGCATACATATGGCAAATAATTGAAGTGCTTCAAGGTGGGGCCCATTTTAGGGCTTATTTTTCATGCATTTAACTGAAATTGGGGTCCAATAATATTTTGGCGTTCATATTAGGGATTTGCATGCAAATGTGACGCCTTAATTCATAAATTTTATTTATTAAGGCATTTTGGTGTCCATTATTCTCATCACAGGTGGAAGCAAACACTTATTTTCTCGTGCAAGCAAGATCTGAAGGTGCTTTTGGTGAAATTTTCACTGTTCTTCGCAGTGCTAGGTCCAAATTTTACAAAGGAATTATTTTCCAGACTTCATCATTTGAGAACATACTTTCTAGACTTCACAAACTTGATTCAAGACATAGGTGTCATTTTCAGAGGCAGAATAACTTCTATTTTCTCTCTCTAAATTCTTCTATCCTGATGCAGGAGCATCCAGTGGTGTAAGGGCAATCCTACATCACCCAAAAATATATTTACTTTCATTTAGAGTTTTGTATATGTTTTTGCATTTCTGGATACCCTTTTCGTTGAAGAAGAATTCCCAACTTTCAGAACTGCTTTTCTGCTTTTTCTGCTCGACTGTTATTTTTAGCAGGTATGATTTTGAAGGCGTGAGGAGACAGAAATTTAAGGGAAGCTTTAGGACAGAATAATAAACACTTTGGTGAAAGAATCAGGCGAAGATCATTCCCGGTTCAAAAGTTATTCAAGTTTCAGTTTCTGCTTTTTGCCCTACAAAATCTTAGGAGCTAATTTTGAGGGACTTAAAGGCTCCGGATGGGCCCGAAAATTGGTGAAAAACGAAAGCGATTAGCTTTTATGCCCCACTTTTCGGCACTTCATTTTCACAAGACCTTTCCGAAAAGGTATTATCATTGAAGATCCGACGGTTAGATCTTGAGTTAGGGCTTCCGGAAGTTTGTGCATAATTAGAATGTTGTTTTTGGCTCCAAACGGAGAATTGGGCTATTTATGGGGTAGTTTCTGATTTTTGTGAGTAGTTTTTGGGAAAGAAGATCGCATGTTGCGAATAGGGGAATTTCTGTAATTTCTTTTCTATAATTTGCATGTATTGCAGAACTCGAGGATTGGAGATCCTCTGCATGTAAGAATTTCATACTTTGAAAATAATAAGATTTGTTAGTTTTTTTTTTCTGTGTGATTTTCTGTGTTTCGGGTTGCACCCTCATCAAGTGGTATCAGAGTGGGTTTTCTTGAGCGTGTGGACAGATTGCCGATCGTGAGGCAGTTTGCACCAGGACTGTGGTTGTGGGTTCAAGATATTCAAGATGCCTCCAAGAGTGGCGCGTGGTAGGCGAGGTGGTGCCAGAAATGCTGGTGGAAGAGATCTATTAGCGGCCGAGGGTTTCAGAACCCTCCAGAGACAAATTAATGCATTACAAAGAGAGTTAAGAAGAGGGGTAAACCCGAGAAGGGGAGAAGAAAGTGAGGATGAAGAAGAGGTAGAAGATTTAGATGTAGAAGAGGAAGAAGAAGCTATTGATCAAGATCAAATGCGGCTGATAAGGGCCATTTCGAAGATTGGAAAAAGACCTAGAGTAGAAGTTCCCAGTTTTTCCGGTAGTTTGAACCCGAAAGAGTTGATTGATTGGATCAACGAGTTGGAAGAGTATTTCGAGTATGAAGAAGTAGAGGACCCAGATCGGGTTAAGTTTGCAAAAACGAAGTTGAAGGGCCATGCTAGTATTTGGTGGAAAGAGGTCCAACTAGAAAGAAATAAGAGAGAAAAGGGAAAGATCACCAGATGGGATCGCATGGTGGAGAAACTGAAGAAGCAGTTCATGCCAATGGACTATGAGTTAGATCTATTGAAGAAATTGCAAAGGTTGAAGTAAGGAAGTAGATCTGTGAAAGAATACACGGAAGATTTTCACAAGATAATCATCACAACGGGACATGCAGAGGCCAACAAGGAAAAGGTAGCCCGTTATCTTAATAGGTTACGGCCGAGCATTCAAGAGGAGCTAAGCTTGGTCAGAATAGCCACCATTGAGGATGCTTACCAATTTTCGCTGAGAGTTGAAGAGAAGTTGAACAAAAGATTTGACAGTAAGCAAAAAGGACGAGGAGGTCAAAGCGGAAGGGGTAGCGGAAGATCTTTTGGAAGCCGAAATGAGGATGAGAAGAAAAGTGAAGATGTGGGTACCAGTCGAAGCCAGAGGAATGATAACTTCTACCGCCCACGTGATCAGAATAGTGATGATCAAAGAGGTAGAGGACGAGGAAGATTTGGGCAAGGACCCAGAAGGGGTAGTTTCAGAGGAACTTGTTTCCGATGTGGTGAAGAAGGGCATCAAGCCTATGAATGTCCACAATACCAAGGAAGGACAGACAAAAGGCCAGAAGGTCGTGCAAGGGTTGCGCATGTAGATGAGGAGGCTCAATCTGAGCATTCAGATGATGCTGAAAGGGGAGAAGCCCTAGTGGTTAGAAAAGCCCTAGTGACTGAAGAGAAGGAGCCAGAACAAAGGAAGAATCTGTTTCGCACAAGGTGCAAGTGTGAAGACAAATGTTATGATGTCATTATTGATGGTGGGAGCATTGATAATTTAGTGTCAAAAGAAATGGTTACAAAGTTGAAGCTGAAGAGGGAAAGGCATCCACATCCATATCGGATTGCCTGGTTGCAGAAAGACCACAAAGTTCTAGTCAATGAGCAGTGCCTGGTGAAGTTCAAGATCGGAAGCTATCGTGATGAGGTACTCTGTGATATCATCCCCATGGATGCATGTCACATGTTGTTGGGGAGGTCGTGACAGTTTGACAGGCGAGTTGTACATGATGGCCATGCGAACACTTATTCCCTGATGAAGGATGGAGTCCGCCATAAGTTGAAACCCCTAAAGAAGGCCGAAGAAAAGGTATGCAGTAGTGATAGAATTTGTTATGTTGATGAAAGGAAATTTTTAGAAGGCATGAAACATGAGCGTGTGTGTTATGCATTGATTCCTAAAATGGATAAGGAGGGTAGTGAGAAGGTTCCAGTAGAAGTTTCTGGGTTATTGAATGAGTTTCAGGATATTGTTTCTGATAATGTACCTGAGGGTTTACCACCAATGAGGAAGATCAGTCATCAGATTGACTTGATCCCAGGAGCCAGTTTGCCGAATAAGGCAGCTCATAGAATGACTCCTGCAGAAAATGAGGAGTTAAATAGACAAGTTGAGGAGTTGTTGAGAAAGGGTTTGATTCGAGAGAGTTTGAGTCCATGTGCAGTACCTGCAGTACTAGCACCAAAGAAGGATGGGGAGTGGAGGATGTGTACAGACTCTCGGGCCATAAACAAGATAACAATCAAGTATAGATTTCCCCTGCCAAGGATGGATGACCTGATGGACTGTTTGAGTGGAGCTCAATACTTCACAAAGATTGATCTGAAGAGTGGATATCACCAGATCCGGATTCGAGAGGGAGATGAATGGAAGACCGCCTTCAAGACCAAAGAGGGCCTGTACGAGTGGTTAGTCATGCCTTTTGGGCTAACCAATGCACCGAGCACATTCATGCGGCTCATGAACGAGGTACTGAAAGAGTTCCTAGGAAGCTTTGTTATTGTGTATTTAGATGATATTTTGATATTCAGTAAGTCACTGGATGAGCATATAATGCATATTGGTAGAGTCTTTGAGAAGTTAAGAGAAGAGAAATTGCTGATTAATCTGAAGAAGTGTAGTTTTGTGAAGAAGGAGTTAGTGTACTTGGGGTTTGTTGTCTCGACAGAAGGTCTCAAGATGGACCCAGAGAAGGTGAAGGCTATTCTGGAATGGCCTACCCCAAGAACTGCTACTGAGGTGAGATCTTTCCATGGTTTGGCCAGTTTTTACAGAAAGTTTATTAGAAACTTCAGTAGTATTTGTGCACCCCTAACTGAAACAATGAGGGGGGATAGAAAAGAGTTCAAGTGGAGCATTGGAGCAGCAAGGAGTTTTGATCTATTGAAGCAGAAGGTGATAGAACAACCTGTTTTGGCTCTCCCAGATTTCAATAAGGTGTTTCAGGTAGATTGTGATGCCAGTGGTTGTGCCATTGGAGCAGTGTTAAGCCAGGAAGGTAAGCCCATTGCCTATTTCAGTGAAAAGCTAAATGATGCAAAGAGAAAGTACTCTGTATATGACCAGGAATTTTATGCAATAGTTCAAGCATTAAAGAAATTGAGGCATTATTTGTTGCCGAAGGAATTTGTTATGTATACTGATCATCAAGCATTGCAGTCATAGTTACAAGACTCGGACTCGCCTTGGACTCAGCAAGCCGATTTTTGACTCGGACTCGGACTCGGAGCCTAGACTCGCCCAAGACTCGGCAAAGACTCGGCAAATAGAAAAACCCTTGAAATTTACAGATTTTTAAGGATTTAAAGCTTGTTTCATGCACCCTTTAGTGAATAAACCTCAAATACACAATAACATCATGAAATAGAAACTACTATGATCCTATACACAAACATATATCGATCACATAAGTATAAACGCAAATTTTAGCTGAAGGAAATAACACATTCAGATATATAAATATTGTCAAATGTATACAAAACTCATGGAATATGAAATCCATGGCATCAAAACAAATATCAAAACTAAAAAAATAAGTCTATGGCTCAGAAGAGCTTGCATTACTCATCCCAATATCACGACAAGTCATGCGCTAGTGTCTAAGTTAGGTCTTAGATGATGATGTAGCCATGATATTTGCTTGTGTCTCAATGATTGGTGTGTATATTCAAGTGAGGATTTTATTATTAAAATTTTATTGAAGCCTTCAAGACTGCATGTTTTGTTGTCTAATGTATGAATTTTGAAACAAGATAATCCTTGATTATGGCTTTGACTGTGAAAGATGCAAAGATTTGCAACAGGGGATATGTATTTTGTAGGTTTTTATGATCATGATTCATCATTGGCCTATAACATGCTTAGACCTATAGTTTGATGAGGGTTTGGGGGAAACGCCCCAACGGGGTCAAGGGGCAGCGCCCCCAGCGGGGTCGGGGGCAGCGCCCTGGGGCAGCGCCCTGGGCGCGCTCCCTGTCGCGATACAGGGCGGGTCGAGGGGCGGAGCCCCCGCCACCAAGCCCAAATGAAGACCTTCAAAACCACACAAACCTTCATGGCGCACACCATTTATTTAAAAAATTTGAGAAAAAAAGAATGCAATTTTTTTTAAAAAAATTTAATCAAAATGGCCGAGTTTGGGGCACGAGACTCGGCGAGTCCGGCGAGTCTGCCGAGTCCGGCGAGTACTCAGCAGCCGAGTCTCTGGGACTCGTTTAGGGTCACCCGCCTCGAGACTTGCGAGTACTCGCCGAGTTTGGGCGAGTCTTGTAACACTGATTGTAGTACCTGAGTAGTCAGGGAAAATTAAATCAGAGGCATATGAAATGGGTAGAATTTTTGTAGAGTTATACCTTTGTTTTAAAGCATAGGAGTGGGAAGTCAAATAGGGTTGCAGATGCCTTAAGTAGGAGGCATACATTGTTGATAGAAATGCAGATTGAGGTGGTTGGGTTCAATGAATTCAAGACATTGTACCCGAATGATCCTGATTTTGCAGAGGCTTGGAAAGCTTGCAAGGAACCTGTGATAGTTGACAGGACAAAGTGGTTGGATTTCCTAATTCAAGAAGGCATGTTGTTTAAGGGAAGTCAATTGTGTATTTCGAGGAGTTCCATGAGGGAGAATCTGATAAAGGAGAAGCATAGTGGAGGAATGGTAGGACATTTTGGTCAGGATAAGACCATTTCCATTATCAGTGAGCATTATTATTGGCCTCAGTTATCACAAGATGTGAAGAAGTTTGTGCAGAGTTGCAGGGTATGTCAAATGGCTAAAGGAGTGAGTCAGAATACAGGGTTGTATCAGCCCTTATCTGTGCCAGAGAGGCCGTGGGAGGATATAAGTATGGACTTTGTTCTTGGTTTGCCAAGGACACAGAGAGGGAATGATCCAGTATTTGTGGTGGTTGACAGGTTTTCTAAGATGGCACATTTCATCCCATGCCAGAAGACCCATGATGCAGTCCACATTGTTGACTTGTTCTTCAGAGAGGTGGTGAGGCTACATGGTTTGCCAAAGAGTATAGTCTCAAATCGTGACACAAAATTTGTTGGATACTTTTGGAGGACCTTGTGGAAGAAGTTGAAAACAGAGTTGAAGTTTAGTTCTACACACCATCCCCAGACCGATGGGCAGACTGAGGTTGTGAACAGAAGTCTGGGTAACCTACTGAGATGCTTGGTAGGAGATAAACCAAAGGGATGGGACTTGATCTTACCCCAGGCAGAATTTGCTTACAACAATTCTGTCAATAGAAGCACTGGTAGATCACCATTCTAGATTGTGTATGGAAGTAGTCCTAGGATTGCTCCAGAATTGAGAAAGATGGACCAAGAGAAGAAGACAAGTGTTGAAGCTGAAGACTTTGCAGAACACATCAAGAATATGCATGAGAAGGTAAAAGAACACATTAACAAGATGAATATGCAGTATAAGGCTAAGGCAGATCAAAAGAGGAGGTATAAGGAGTTTCAGATTGGTGATGAAGTGATGGTCCACTTGAGGAAAAAAAAGTTTTCAGTAGGAATCTATAACAAATTGAAGATGAAGAAGTTCGGTCCTTGTAAAATTTTGAAGAGGCATGATTCAGGGAACGCATATGAGGTAGAGTTGCCGGATGGATTCAACATTTCCCCTATGTTCAACATCGCAGATTTGACAGAATATCATGAGGGTGGCGCAGAGGAAGTACCAACAATGGAACAGTGTGGTATTCTAACACCTACTTCAGAAAAGGAGGAGATCGAAGAAATCTTGGATAGCCGTGTGGGAAGGAGTACTAGAAACAGGCAGTATGAAGAATATTTGGTGAAATGGGGAGGAAGGCCTATGGAAAATTCATCTTGGTTGTCTAAGGCAGAGGTTGACTGTTTGGGTTTTCCTCAACCATCTGAGAAGTGACAGGGTCACTTTTCAAATTACCCTGGGTGTCTGATGCAGGAGCATCCAGTGGTGTAAGGGCAATCTTACATCACCCAAAAATATATTTACTTTCATTTAGAGTTTTGTATATGTTTTTGCATTTTTGGTTACCCTTTTCGTCGAAGAAGAATTCCCAACTTTCAGAACTGCTTTTCTGCTTTTTCTGCTCGACTGCTATTTTTAGCAGGTATGATTTTGAAGGCGTGAGGAGACAAAAATTTAAGGGAAGCTTCAGGACAGAATAATAAACACTTTGGTGAAAGAATCAGGCGAAGATCATTCCCGGTTCAAAAGTTATTCAAGTTTCAGTTTCTGCTTTTTGCCCTACAAAATCTTCGGAGCTAATTTTGAGGTTCTTAAAGGCTCCGGATGGGCCCGAAAATTGGCGGAAAATGAAAGTGGTTAGTTTTTAGGCCCCACTTTTTGACACTTCATTTTCGCAAGACCTTTCCGAAAAGGTATTATCATTGAAGATCCGACGGTTAGATCTTGAGTTAGGGCTTCCGGAAGTTTGTGCATAATTAGAATGTTGTTTTTGGCTCCAAACGGAGAATTGGGCTATTTATGGGGTAGTTTTTGATTTTTGTGAGTAGTTTTTGGGAAAGAAGATCGCATGTTGCGAATAGGGGAATTTCTGTAATTTCTTTTCTGTAATTTGCATGTATTGCAGAACTTGAGGATTGGAGATCCTCTGCATGTAAGAATTTCATACTTTGAAAATAATAAGATTTGTTAGTTTTTTTTTTCTGTGTCTCGGGTTGCACCCTCATCATATCCTCGTCTTAGGTTTTCTCTCACATGTCAAATTAAACGACATCTTTTTCAGAATCTAGTCATCTGGATTCACTCAGTACAACATCAACAACAAAACCCATGTTCTAAAATTTTTCGCGAAAATTGCCTTGTTACTTCACATTTTGAAGTATTGTGCTTTTTTTTGAAGATTTTTTTTGTATGATGGCCAAGAAGTCAAATTTTTGAAAAACGAAGATTCCGAGTCTATTCAGCTCATTGGCGCCTACAAAACTCATGTGCCAGTTTTTCTCAGAATTTTTTTTCCCGGGAACCCCTACAACCTCGCAACTTCTAAACTGAAAAGTCTTTGCATGCCTTGGTAAAACTCATTTTTTCGAGTTTTTGACAAATTGGGTTGGCTTAGAATTTCAGTCTCCACAAAACCCATGTTTCAGAAAATTTCCCCTTAACTGGCTATTTTTAGCCTCATCAGAAGCCATTTTTAGCCTTTTCTGAAGTTTGCCCAAACATATCCGACTTTGCAGTCAAAAGTCTAGATTTTCAAAATGCAATTGTAATGTCCCCATTTTAGCCATAAGCTCTTCTGTGACTAATAACCTATTTTTGGAGGCTCGTAGGCTAGTCAGAAATGGAAATTAGAGTTTCCTATTTTATAGGAGGTTTTGAAGGTTTGCATGTGAGAGTTTTTGATGCATGTCTGGTGGAGCTTTTTGGGTTTTTGGAGAGCTTTAAGATGTGGTGACATGCATGTTATGAAAATGACATGCATTTTTGGCGGTTACCTTGCATGTGAGAAAAGTTTTTGGGCTTTTTTAGGTTTTCAAAGAGCTTTAGAATGGTGTAACATGCATTTCCATATGACAACCTTTCCCAACACTTACTATTTTTAGTAAGTTGTAGTGGCTGCCCAGTTTGTGCTCAAAATGAGTTTGGAGACACTATTTTTAGCAGTATGCTATTTTTAGTAAGTGCTATTTTTGGCAGTGCTATGTTTGGTCGCAGCTCAACAGTCGGTTCAGTTTCTATTTCGGGCAGAGCAGATTTGGTGAATTTTGGCCTAAGGCACTTTGGGGCTCGTTTTGGCAAATTAAAACATTTAAGTCATTTTAATAATCTATTATCTTTTTGGGCCCCATGGCCTAGTCTAATGACTTAATGTTGTTTTCAAAGAGGGCCTTGAGTTTGGACGCTCTCATGAAGGAATTGAACATTTTAATGTTTAAATATTTGCCAAGGTGATGTTGGACACCTAGGAAGATGGAGAATAAAGTGCATTTTAAAATTAAATTATTTCAAATATGCTTGGGCACTCCTTTTGGAGGGAAAAGGTGGAATTTGAAAGGTCACCTCAGGAAATCTATTTAAGCAGTCCTTTGCTCCATCATTTGGTATTCATTCTTGTTTATTGTATTGAAATGATGCTGCAATGAATACAGAGCTCTCGCTTTGAGGAACGCATACCTCCGAGCTCCATCCATTCAGTTGCGTACTTGCAAGATGGTACCTAGCTGGATTCTGAAGACTGTGCTTCATCCAGTAGCGTAGATTGAGTTTATTTCTGATTTCCGAAATTAGATTGCTGTTGTATAATCTGATTTTAATGTTGCTGGTTTGTGCATAGCTGAATCATAATTTTGTTCATTGCTCTTTGTATGAATTTTTATTGGTTCTGGGTATCTAAGCTATCATCTTTCCTACCTTGGGTGCCCCCTTTTATTAAGTTTTAGATTTTATTATGAAGTCTCCATTTTCCTAGAGCAGGTCGCCTTTGACAAGAGGGTTTTATCATTTCTAGATTTGCATTGGAATGTGTGCATTAAAGTTGAAGATTGTTTGAAGCTGTTTGTTGCCCTGTTTTTGGTCACCCTTCTCCTAGGCTCCATTTGCATTTGGTTTGGAGTCGTTTGGATGAGTATTGATGGAGATATGAACATTTTGGTGTGTTCTTAGATTGCTGGTCTGCATTTCAGTTCGCTGGTTTTGTATATCAGACCTGATTATTTCAGTCTCATGCTATATTTCCTTGATGTTTCTATTCATATTTGTAATCATAAATCTTGTAAGTCATTTGGATTGAAGTTTGAGCAAAAATCGTCATTTTATCTTTGTAAAAGAAAGCATATTGTAACGTTGATTACAGTAGTACTGTTTCAGCTATTTACTTTCAGCATGTTACATTTTGTAATTACTCCCATTGAAGAAGTGATTGAGTTAAATAATTTACTTTCAACACTTGTTAAAATGCCCCCCACTGAATAAGTGGCAAAGTGGATTCATGGTCGGCTTGCCGCCTTATTATTTGTAATTAGTTTGCTCCCACTGAATAAGTGGTCGAGCTTATGGTCGGTTATCCGCCTACTTTTGTATTTACTTTTATTCATGGTCGGCTAGCCGCCTAGCAACTTTGTAATTCATTTCCAGCTTGCTAACGATCCTCGACACCATATGCTCTCACCTCACCCACATTGGGATCTTGGTGATCAAAAGGTGAAGGGTTACTATTTTTGCTGGTTATCATTAGGAGCTAACACTAATCAGTAGTGTGTTGTGTTGATATTTCAAAAAAAATTAAGGGGGAATATTATAGTGGTATCAGAGCCTGCTTTCCTGCCATCTTGTGAGTTTAGAGCTTTAGCTGACAGATGAGAGATAGAGATCTCCGATACTTCACAAGGAAGACAAAATAGAGTTTAGTTTCAACTTCCAGTTAATTCTTGAAGTTGAGTATATTTTCTTAAGGTTTTGTAGAAAGCGAGAGCTATCATATTGAATATGGCTTCAAAAGAAGAGAAAAGTTTGGCTTGGTCACTCTTTCTTGTAGGTACAAGGTTCAATGAAGAATGTTAGACAAGAGGTGAAGAAGTGAGTATATTGTCTGAGTTGGAACATTGTTTGAGCCAAGTCCAACAGTCACCTACTAAAATGATGAAAAATGCATTATCTCTTGCAATGACCTCTTTGATTCATCCCTACTGGATAAGGCATCCAGATGAAGATATAAGTTTGTTGGTTACTTCATGCTTTAGTGAAGTTATGAGAATTTTAGCACCTTTGATGCCTTATGATGATGAAATTATGAAGAAGATTCTTCATATGATTGTAGAAAGTTTCCAAGATCTTGATGAAATTTGTAGAAATCAATTTTCTAGAAGAGCTACCATCTTAAAGACATTTTCAGATCTCAAGACATGTATTTTGCTAATAGACTTGGAAATGCAAAATCAGATTTATTACTTGTTCTACTACCTCTTCACATCCACTTGGAGTGAACAAGAAGAAAATGTTATTGCAATTGTAAAGAATATTCTTGTTCTCACTATTAAAGAGGTTGATGAAATTCCACGAAATGTCCAATCTCTCCTTTTGGACGCATATGAATGTGAAGAAAAGATTTCTCCTATTGCTGATATGTTGATCAATGAATTGTTTAATCAATTTGAGGAGAAATTGAAGCCACTTTTGAAGAAAATAGAGCAGATAGAGGAGAATTATGAAGAAGAAACAAATAGAATGTTGAATTCCAAAGATTCTATATCAGAATCTCCGATTACAACTTCAGACATGCAATTGTCCATGTACTCTATAGAAGAGTGCAACAAGACAACATCAATTTTGGAGTCTCGGGAGGTGTCCATGCTTCCTACAGAGGAGTGCAGTGCGTCAACACTAGTTAAGGAGACTCATGATGAAGTTTCAAGAGTTGAAACAATTATTATGTCTACAGTTGATGATATTCTATCAGCTAATGAATTACACCTACATCTCTGCAATTCAGGAGGATTCTGGTTAGAACAACAGGAAAAAGCTGAAAAAGTAGAAATAGAAAATTCTTCCAACACTAATGTTGAATCATGCATTGAGGAAGACACTGAGGGAGCTGTTTCTAGTAGACACAAGTCCGATTTTTCTTTGCTTGAAAACAATCAAAAGCAAAGAGCTAATGACCTTGAAAGCACCATTGATGAAATGAGAAAGTAGTGTCCAACAGATGTGTGACAGTCTAAGGAGTATAGTCGATATGATTTCTGATTTCTTCTTTTCCTTTTGCAACACTTCATCAACTCAACTGGATTGTGAATGGTGCAATCAAAACTCATTGATTGCTGAAAAGGAGGTTCAAGTTTTATCCAAGTTGGATGATATTCGTCAGTGTGTGGAAAATCTGATCTACAGAGTACCAAGGAATCAAAATGAATGCCATATACCTCTTGCTGATTTGATGTCAATTAGGGAAGCTGTGGAAGAAATCAAAACAAACCTTTTGCAAATAATTGGTGACAAAGATAGGATTGCCAAAATTGCGGATGAGGCATTGGAATGGAACAAGCAATCAAAAACTAAATTGATTGAAGTTGAAGAGGCCTTAAGAGAAGCTGAAGATCAAATCATTGCTGCTCACTATTTCAAGGAACAAGAAGACAAGAAGAGAGCTGAAGAAATTCAGAAATCCTTGATGAGCTTGATCTCATACAAGAGACTTTTGACTTGAATCATTGTCCTGAAAGAATGGGGAATTCAAATTTGCATCAGCATATCTTTCAAGCTTATGATAATCCTTTATCTGAGGTTGGTGCTAATGAGTTTCATGAAAATCCTTTTTTTGAGATTAATGAGGAAATCTCTTTAGACACTAATGTTGAAGGGAGGAATTCTAGCACTTCTTCCAGTAGTGGAATAATGATACATGAATTACATAATGGTGAAACTACTACTGATAATGATGCATCCACTCTTCAGGAAATGAAAAATCAAGGAATGAGGGGGAATGAGGTCGTTGTTCTTGATTGGTGTGTTGCCAAAAAGTGTAGCCTTTGACACTTTTCACTCATTTGGACCCTTGCCTATGGATTTTGGACTTAAATAACCCCTTTTCATCATCATTTATAGGCCCCCTATGACCCCTTATTGTGCATCCCAAGACTCAATTTAATCAAATATCTGATAAAATCATCATATAAACCTGATTTCTTCGCTCTCGAACAATCCAACTGACAAAAGGGCCCCTATGGGACTAGGTCGTCCATCTAGGCGGATTAGTCCTGTCCAGATGGACTAGGTTGCCCAAGGTGGCGACTTAGTCCCATTGGAGCTATTTTCGGGGTTTTGAGCGGGAAAAGTTAGGGTTTTGGTTTATTTCCCCTTCATGTCGGCCTTAAGGATCAAATAATAGATGTTTTAGGTGGATTGCCTATAAATAAGCCTCAAAACCCTAATTCTTCATTAGACACACTCATTATTCACAACTCTCTCATCCACCTCTCTTCTCAAGAAAGCTAGGGTTTGCATCCTAGGTCATCAAGACATCTTTGCTGAAGCATTCAAGGGCCAAGTCTTTGTTGCAACTCAAGATCTCTCATCATGACAAGGTACTAAGTCCATTTGTCTTACATTTCATGCTTTATTGTCTTGTTTCTTCATTGGATTTAATTATCTACAAAGGGGTTTGACCAAGGCAAACCCCCAATCCCTAACAATTAACATTTCTCTTTTTTTCCTTGTGTGTTTGCAGATTTAGGTATTTTGCAAGTTTGGAAATCATTCAAGGATGGGTTGAAGACTTGTTAGGGCATCTCCTTGTCAACTAGGGCAAAACATCCACAAAAAGACACCTACAGACCGAAAATCAAGGTTTTTGGTCCGAACACTTGGAGAAGTAAAAAGTGCAGATCAAGAACTCCCGTTTCCACCTTCAGATTTTCAGAAAAGGCAAAAGGGACACTCCCACAAGTTGTGGTGACCTAGTCCCAGTGTGCCTATTTTCCAGAGATTTCTACGGATCTGAATACCCATTTGGTTGAAACAAGCCTCAGATCAGTTTCACGAAATCAACCCGGAAAAGGACTAGGTCGCCCAGCTTGGCACAAGTGTCCCGTCAAGACATAAAAATCAGTATTTTCAGAATTTCAAAGTTCCTTCAAGTCTGCAACACACCTCCAGGTACACATTCTCAGTTTTATAGCTTTCTTTTATGTTTTATAAGCTTTCTTAGGTCATTTAGCATAAAGTCTGTATATCTTAATGTGTTTTCATACATCTTGCATTTTCTATCTTGCATTACTATTTGGTTTCTATTTGCAATTTATTGCATCTAGGGCATTTCATTTCACATTCCACACACATTTCACACACACACACATCAAGCCCCTCCCATTAAACCCCCTTATCTTTGAATGTAACCTATGCATTTTGGCTTACTTCTCTCTCCTTTTAGGTGAAAAACCTAGAAGTGTTAGAGAGCCTCGTGGTGCCAAAATCTTCATTACAATTGGCATCAGAGAATTGATTGGTATTTCGATGAAGAGTTTATTCAATATTTGATGGGGATGTTGGTTAGATTTATATCAGATTTTATGTTTGCACCAACTTTTTTAAGAGTAATTGATTTCAAAATTGAGTTTGATGAAGGGTTCATTGAATCTTTTCGACAATTCATGTCATGATTTTGGATTCAATTTTTTCAGTGAATTTAGATTTGTTGAATACTTCTTTGAGTTTCAAGAGGTAATGATTTAGATGGAACATATAGATCAGAGAATTCAAATCAGAGTAGCTCTCCATCTGTGGAATGGTTCCTCTTTACTTATGATTTGGGGTCTTGGTATCAACTTGCATTTGATGATAATCATTATGTGTGGAAAGAAGGATGTATTGAATAATAAGCATCGGATTTTCAGATTGTTGGATGCTGATTCCTTCTTTATCACTCGATTTTGGGTTCTTCCTGTTCAACAATTGAAGGTTTGGATAGAAAATTTGAGCAAAGAATGCCTTTTTTCTGTGATGGAGTCTTCAAAAAGGGTGTTTTCAGTAGTGGATATGAGCAAATGTGGTTTTTTGGATGCTGATTTTCAGTGTTGCAGCAGCTGTTCAATTCTTTGCATGCTAAAGGAAAATCAGATTTTAAGTCGTTCACTTCAGACTTGATGGGCAGCTGGTACATTCATTTTTTCACTTCACAATCTCTTATCAGTGATAGTTTTTGGCCTCAAATGGGGGAAATGATGTTTCAGAGTGATCTGAATCAGTGTTGGATGGTGTTCAAGCTCTTTTTCAGTGGCTATCCTTATACATTCTCTTGTACAAATGTTTCGGGCAATGAACTTTTGCTTGATTTGGTTCAACTTTTTGAGACTCTTGGAGAGAGATTGGTGTAAGTTTTTAGAAGTCTTCTTGGATATATTAGAACTATTCAGAGGAGTCATTGTACATCTTCGAGAAATTTTGAGGATGAGTCTGTTGAGCTCTTGCAAAGGGTTGCTTTCTTCTTTGCAAGAAGACTTGAAGAAGTCACTTATGTAGTCACGACTCTATTTGATGCTTTGAGGAGTTATGTTGATGAAAATATTTTTGAGTGGATTAGATTATTCTTCTTTATGCCTTGGAATGTGTTAGTCACTGGCATTGCAAATATTGATTCCTCAGAGTTTTTTCGACGTAAGATGTAGGATTTTGATTTCAGTCCTTCCAAGTTTTTCAGTTTGAGTTTCACAAATGGTAACCTTTGGGGGTTACAAGGGAGGTTAGAGCAAAATTGGTACAAGGGCTTAATTTGTGTGATCAGAGTGGTGCAACATTAGCATGATGGGTCTTTTCAGAGATGGACATAGGACCCTCGGATCCTATATGTTTTGGTGGGATCAGTTTGGAGTGTAGTGGCATTGCTTGAGGACAAACAATTTTGGTAAGGGCGGACTGTAATATCGCCATTTTAGCCATAAGCTCTTCTGTGACTGATAACCTATTTCCGGAGGCCCATAGGCTAGTCAGAAATGGAAATTAGGGTTTCCTATTTTATAGGAGGTTTTGAAGGTTTGCATGTGAGTTTTTGATCCATGTTTGGTGGAGCTTTTTGGGTTTTTGGAGAGCTTCAGGATGTGGTGACATGCATGTTATGAAAATGCCATGCATTTTGGTAGTTACCTTGCATGCGAGAAAGGTTTCTGGGTTTTTCTGGGTTTTCAGAGAGCTTCAAAATGGTGTAACATGCATTTCTATCAGACAACCTTTTTTGACACTTACTATTTTTAGTAAGTCATGGCGGTTGCTCGGTTTGTGCTCAAAATGAGTTTGGAGATATTTACTATTTTTAGTAAGTGCTATTTTTGGCAGCAACTCAACAGTTAGTTCAGATTCTATTTCGGGTAGAGCAGATTTGGTGAATTTTGGCCTAAGGCACTTTGGGGCTCGTTTTGGCAAACTAAATCATTTAAGTCATTTTAATAATCTATTCTTTTTGGGCCCCATGGCCTAGTCTAATGACTTAATGTTGTTTTAAAAGAGGGCCTTGAGTTTGGACGCCCTCATGAAGGAATTGAACATTTAATGTTTAAATATTTGTCAAGGTGATGTTGGACGCCTAGGAAGATGGAGAATAAAGTGCATTTTAAAATTAAATTATTTCAAATATGCTTGGGCGTCCCTTTTGGAGGGAAAAGGTAAAGGTGGAATTTGAAAGGTCCCCTTGGGAAATCTATTTAAGCAAGCCTTTGCTTCATCATTTGGTATTCATTATTGTTTATTGTATCGAAATGTTACTGAAATGAATTCAGAGCTCTCGCTTTGAGAAACGCATACCTCCTAGCTCCATCCATTCAGTTGCGTACTTGCAAGAGGGTACCTAGCTGGATTCTAAAGACTGTGCTTCATCCAAGAGTGTAGATTGAGTTTATTTTTGATTTTCGAAATCAGATTGCTATTTTATAATGTAATTTTAATGTTGCTGGTTTGTGCATAGCTAAACCATAATTTTGTGCATTGCTCTTTGTATGAATTTTTATTGGTTCTAGGTATCTAAGCTATCATCTTTCCTACCTTGGGCGACCTCTTTCACCAAGTTTCAGATTTTATTATGAAGTCTCCATTTTCCTAGAGCAGGTTGCCCTTGATAGGAGGGTTTTATCATTTCCAGATTTGCATTGGAATGCGTGCATTAAAGTTGAAGGTTGTTTGAAGCTGTTTGTTGCCTTGTTTTTGGTCGCCCTTCTTCTAGGATCCATTTGCATTTGGTTTGGAGTCTTTTCGATGAGTATTGATGGAGATATGAGCATTTTGGGGTGTTCTTAGATTGCTGGTCTGCATTTCAGTTTGTTAGTTTTGTATATCAGACCTGATTATTTCAATCTCATGCTATATTTCCTTGATGTTTCTATTCATTTTTATAATTGGAAATTTTGTAAATCATTTGGATTGAAGTTTGAGCAGAAATCTTCATTTTATCTTTGTAAAAGAAGGCATATTGTAATGCTGATTACAGTAGTACTGTTTTAGTTATTTACTTTCAGCATGTTACATTTTGTAATTACTCCAACTGAAGAAGTGGTTGAGTTAAATAATTACTTTCAGCACTTGTTAAAATTCCCCCCACTGAATAAGTAGCGGAGTGGATTCATGGTTGGCTTGTTAACTTATTATTTGTAATTAGTTTGCTTCCATTGAATAAGTGGTCGAGCTTATGGTCGGTTATCCGCCTACTCTTGTATTTACTTTCATTCATGGTCGGCTAGTCGTCTAGCAACTTTGTAATTCATTTCCAGTTTGCTAACAATCCTCAACATCGTATGCTCTCACCTCACCCACATTGGGATCTTGGTGATCAAAAGGTGAAGGGTTACTATTTTTGTTGGTTATCATTTGGAGCTAATGCTAATCAATGGTGTGTTGTGCTGATATTTCAAAAAAACTTAAGGGGGAATATTATAGCAGTTCAACCCAATAGGATACAAGACCAAATTGGTCTTAGTTCATGACTTTTTGAAAACCTCTAATACAGACTTGGGTCACTTCTATCCGGTGATTAAATTGAGCATGTTGGAGGGCATTGATAGTACAACAATCAAGAATCTTGATCGGTCCGGATTGCTAGCTGCAGCCTCTATTCCTATCATAGTTGCTAATCTTGAGTTCGTCATTGCTTGCATTAAGCATTACGACTCATCTACAAGACAAATCCGATCAGCAGTTGGGAGAGTTATTTGCAGCCTTAAGTCGAGAGACGTCGAGAAGTGCTTTGCCATCCCACCTCATATGGATAATTTCCTTGTAGTCATAGAGGAATGTGACAAGATATGGCAGGAAGAGAAGGAAAGATATTAGAGAAAGGCTGTTCAAAGGTGGTTAAAGGAACAAAAAACCAACATGCCAAAGAAGCTTGGGCGTGGGGAGTTCAAGGATGAGATAGCTATTCTGATTACCTTGCTCAACCGAGTTACAGGTCAAGAGGAGGCTCGGTATTTTTCGACCGTGGATGTTCTATGTCGTCAACTAGATTATTAATAATAAGGAAAACATTGACTGGGCTATATTGATCAGTGAAGTTCTTCACCAACAAATCACAAGATTCTTAAAAATCCATGAGTTTCACATGGTTTCTTATCTTGTCTACTTAATTGCATTTCAAGGCAATTTTAGAACTTTGAAGACCAATGGAACTCTTGGCATTCAGCATGTGTACAAATACTTCCCACAATTGGAGTTCTGAAAGGCTGAATAGGATTTCAAATAGGTGAATGATCAGTTCTTGATGAAGACAGTCAGAGACCTTGATAATGAGATGCATATCAGAATCTCAGCGGAGGCAAAATCAACAATGGAGAGTTGGGTAGATTGGTTTATCCAGTTTCTCACTTTCACATATATCCGAGTGTATGGCTACACTAGAGAACTTCTAATTGTACCAAGATACCCGTCAGACAAGGTTTTGTTCATGGAGTTTCTGAGACAGGTGCACGAGGTTCATACTTTTCTTCGCAATCGGCACAAGCAGGCGTTCACCTTTCCATGTGGATTGGTCATTTTCAAGTGCAAGTCAACAATCGATTGCAAGTTGATAAGCAACGAGTTGTCAAAACTCCATCTCAAGTATCTTAGCGAGAAGCGCTCCTATGATCCTTTGGGTCACTATGCAACTCGGTTGGAGCGAAGTCACTCACACAGGCTAGCACTTGAGGACTTTTGGGTCAACTGCGAAGATGAATTTGAAGTATGCCGTTGACGTCACTATTATAGACTTACTCTTCCTCAGCTTGCTGATTTCTTATCAGAAGATGTTGAAGGTTTGTCAGATGATGACGGAGAGGTGTTACTTAGCACATTTGTCAAGGATCAAGTTGCTTACTAGACGCTTCGCCAACCGGATTAGTACGCCAGAGAGAGTACTTCAGTTGAGGACCCATCAAGGGGAGTTATCAAGACTAGCATGTACTTCTTGGACAACAAGAGGAGAAGAAAGGTAGTTCCAGTAATAGAGCCGCCAACAGAGTTTTCTTCACTACCTTCCACATCACAATCAAGACTCAGAGTGAAGGCCATAATGCATCCACTTGAAGGTGTCAGGGTTAGTGGAAAGACAAAGAGAGGAAATGGAAGACAAAGAGAACAAATTGAGAAGGTGCCTAAAGTTCTAGTAGAGCCAGTGGTGCAAACTGAAGCCAGGTCTTCATCTCCTGGCGTGCCATTTTCTCCTTAGTCACCTCCCATTCAGATTGACTCAGAGCCAGAATCGCCGGTTCGTGAAACCTTAGTACGAACTAGTTCACCAAAAGTCAACATAGCTGCAGTAGTTTCGCCTTGAGAAGTAAACATTGATCACTCATGTTGGCTCGAGAAGACTTTGGGAAGGAGGCAAAAGCCTTCATATCAACTTGATCTCTCGGAGTTTGGCAGTCCCTACCAGGATAAGTCAAACAAGAGGATCAAGAAGCAAGTGCATATAGAGAAGATTCTTGAAGTAGAGATTGTTGTTGAAGTTGGTACACCATTGGAAGGCAAGAGTTTGGATGAAGTTGAAGTTGGTGATTTCACCTTCGTCAAAGCAAATCTTGGTAGGAGCACTCGACACATGGACATGAGCCTCTTTAAGGTTGCTGCAAGTAATCTTGAAGAGGGAGTGATGAAGGACGAAGAAGACAAGGCAGCCCTCAAGGCTGAGAACAAGCAACTGCGGCAGTACATCTTAGATCTTCATGGAACATCAAGCAAGGCGACTTCTCCCACAGCTACGAGAGACACCTGCAGATCAACAAAAGCTTGGTCGGCTAGTCAATCATGGAAAGCTCTTCGAGTACTGGATCAAAGATTTCATTATCGCAAGTGGATACCTTCTCACAGAATTGTATCAGTTGAGGTATGATGCGCATGATCTTCATCAAGGAATCCAACGGCTTGAGTTGACTATGGCAGAAGGCAAACCAAAGGATTTGATTCTCATTTCTCAGTTGGCAGCTGCATATGATGCCGTTGTAGCAGATGAAGATAAAAGAAAGCTTTTCGCTTGGAGAGAACAACACCTCTTCAAAGTGGAAACATATGAGAGAATCTCTACAAAGTTGGTTGGAATCAAAGAAGATGTTGCTGTTGCCATCCAACTTATGAGCGGATTTGTCACTCAAATCCCATGTCGATATTTTCATGAGGATGGCACCTATATTAATCTTGAGGTTGTGCAAACTGAATTCTAGAATCTGGTTTGTGATGGTCTTGATTGTGATCCTATGGCGTCCAAGTCGAATCTCTTCTTGGTGATGTCAACGAAGTTCGACAAGTTAGCTGAAGAGATCAAAGAGCGTCAGAAGATGATCAAGGATGGAGAGAAGGTGCCGAGCAGGCAATCTATTGTTTTGGATAGCGTCAGAGTGCCAGAAGATGAGACCATAGTTTACATACTCGAAATCGAAGAGTACTCGGCAAGCCCAAAAATTTTGACTCGGCAAATACTCGACAAATGTGTGTGGATATTTATGTATGTGTATACTCAAGACTGCACTGTGCACACATACATATCTATAAACATACTCAAGATGCCAAGTTTGCATGCATATACACACACAAACATGCCAAGTTTGTGGGTTTTTTGCAAGCTACTAACGATTACTCGATAATTTGACAGAAGAAAATCCATCTACATACTGCCCGAGGGTAAAAGCATAAATTACTCGAAATGCAAATTTTTTGGAGATTACTCGGCTACTTGAAGAGTAATCAGAGAGTATGTAAACTATGGATGAGACAGTTAATGAATTCATGGAGGAGATGATAGCCCATGATGGCTTGGAGTAGACTGACAGTTGGATCCTACAGTTTTTAGGATAGACATTAAACATAGCAATTAATTTGATGCCTCTTTCCAAGTTAAACTCGTTCCACATATCATTGCATGTCTATCTTGAGGATATCTTTCATGGAGGTCAGACTTTCAGTTAGGATCTAGTTAACTGATGTTAGTTATTAGTTGACTTTCATTTCAATAAGGACTTGCATGTTGCAAACGTCCATTTATTTTGTATTAGTTCAGTTAACTGAGGTAGTTTTCTAGTTAACTATTAAGTTGCATACAGTTAGAGAATAAACTCTTGCATGCTTGCAAGACCGAGTGTAAACTCAAGGAGATTTTAGGGTTCCCTACTCCTTGAAGTTCTATAAATAAGAGCACCCTTTCTCATTTGTATTTTAACTTTTGCTGCAATAACAAATTGCTATGTCCACCTTGCTGTTCAATATTGCTATTCTGTACTTGTTCACTTAGTTAAATATAAAGTTGGTTTGATTGTTCATTGTGTGTATGTTTCGTTATGCAGTTTGTTGTCCTAGATTTATTCTTGTTGTAATTAATAAGCTTTGTTTCATATCTACACTTCGGATAGGGGTTCCTCCTCCTTGGGAATTTAGAAATAGAGCTTATCGTTTGATGTTGTGATTAACAATCTTTCTTTCATGTCTACACTTCAGATAGGGGTTCCTCCTCCTTGGGAATTTAGAAATAAAGATTGTGATTAACAATCTTTCTTTGATGTTGTGATTAACAATCTTTCTTTCATGTCTACACTTCAGATAGGGGTTCCTCCTCCTTGGGAATTTAGAAATAAAGATTGTCATTTAAGTGTTGTTTCCAATAAGCTTGTTGCATATCTACACCCTGGATAGGGTTTCCTCCTTCCTAGGAATTTAGTAATAAAATTTATCATTTGATGTTGTTACCAATAACCTTCATATCAGCCTACATCTTGGATAGGGGTTCCGCCTTCTTGGGAATCCTAATATAAAGTTTATCGTCAATTATTCCCTTCTCCTAAGTCCTTCTCCTAAGTCCTCATTCTTTGTTTCTTTTGAGGAAATAGGATAGTTTTAGCATTAGCCTAGTTGTAGTTAAGAATTTGCAAAACTAGAGAAAAACCTTAGCTGCAATGTATTGGTTTTCTTAACCTTGTGCCTCTTTCAACTGAGTCAAAAAAGATAGGAATTAGATTACTTTACTTTTTCACGCATATCAGCAAAAGAGGGAGCTTCCCCTCCTAATTTGAAGAGTAGTTCAACTGTGCATAGCTGTCTGTTGCCAATATGCACTCCAGAGGTGCGAATTGTAACGCCAACAAAAGGGCGAGGAAGATGAGATGAGAAAGAAGAATTAAAAAATCAAAAAATAAAATATAACATGAAAATATACAAAAAATTGAGTCAACCAAAAAACAAGATCATTAGAGATAAGCTATAGACAAATGTGTTTTATTGAAACAAAACTAAGTTATTAATACTTAATGATAATTTTTAATTAAAAGTACCTTATTATTGAGTAATACCTTAATAATAAGAAAAAATTCTAAGTTAATAATGAGTAATTAAACATGATAATAAAAGGCTATTTAACTAAACAAAAATGCTAAAAAGAAAAGAAAACAAATTAAAAAGATTGCTAAGAAATAAACTAAGATACAAAATAAATACAATTTGATAAAAATTATAACATAAGGAATAGAAACTGCAATAATAAAATTAGATGCTATTAATAAGCAATAGAGAAAAATAAATAACTATAAAGCAAAAAATAATTAATAATATCGAATAATGCACACTAATAAGACTTAACTACCTATTTAATAAAAGTAGAAACAACTTAATAAAAGAATTAAATATAAGAAAAAATAAGGCAAACAAACTAGATAAAAACATATTACTTAACTACTTAAGAAGATAAATTAAAGCAAGAATTATAAAATAATACAAAATAATTGCTATTAGGAGACAAAAAAAGATAATAATTAAAGAACATAAGAAAGAAATAAAAGAGTAAAGATAAAAGGATATTAACAAGCAATAAATTAAGGCATTAATCAGTTATTAATTGCTATTAAGAGACAAAAAGTTAAATAAGATAATACTTCAAAAATATCATAAGAAAGAAATAAATGAGTAAGAAAAAAGGATATTAACAAGCAATATATTAAGTCATTAATAAGTTATTATTAAGAGCTTATTATTAATAATAACTTATTAATAACTTAAAAATTGTTAAGAACTAATTAATATTAATATTATAAGCAAAAAGAAAAGAGTAAATAAAAGCAAAAAGAGAGGAAAAAATAGAAAGAAGGTTGCCCAAATGAAAAAGAGCAAAAGAAACAGATCAAGGGGGAAGATAGGCAATGGAGAAGGCGAGAGGGAAACAAACTAGGGGGGAGGGGTGGAATGGAGGGAGTTTAAAAGAGGGTGCCATTCTTGACTCAATTGCCACCTTCATCTCGATTGAGATCGATGGCGTGATTTTTGATGGTGATGGCTTCTTGAAGTTTGCGTTTGAAAAAATTATCTTCCTTAACCACAACTTGGGTGTTCTCAAGGCAAATGTGGTGCTTGGTGTGATGGGAGTGCTTTGCAAGGGCTGATTTAGAGATTCTATCATGACTAATGTCAGCACATTGCTCATTAATTCTAGCGTTGATGGATCGCCCCGTTTCTCCAATATATGGGGTCCCACATGAGCAATCAATCTTGTACACTCCAGCATGGAGAAGCAACGGTAAGGGGTCCTTGGTGGAGGGGATGAGATTCCTTGTGGTGGATATGGGTTTGAAGGCACACGAAATACCTTTCTTATAAGGAATTTTTGAAATCTTATTGGAGAGGCCTTCAACAAATTAGTAGTCCTACTTTGGGAAGAGGATCAAAATCCTTGAGTTGATGGCACAGCTGAGATCGTGCATTGTCATGATTCATTGTGAATGTAATGATCTTATTTTACAGAGTTCCACTTTTTCTTGGATTCTATCAGTGAGAGTCATGACAAATCTCTTTAGGATTACATGAGGACCATTATGACTTAAGTCATTAATGAAAGTGATGATATTTATCTGCCTATCTTATCTCTACTACTAGTTGTTCATAAGCAAGAACAAGTGATGTCTATAGCTACATATGACTTGATTTGCAATGTCTTCGAACAATGTGAGGGCAAGCTAAGGCCCTACTTGTTTGATGAGGAGCAGGTGCAAGGGAAGGGGTTAGAATTTGAAGTGGTTGATGAGGAGAACACCTTACATATTGATAGTGGTTTGGCAAAACCCCCCGATGAAACTTTCAGCACTCAGGGAGTTGTAATGAGCCATGAGAACAATTCTGATTTTTATGACAGCAGTCATACCATTGAGCGTAACCATGAGTGAGATGTTATGGCACATGAGGAAAATGTTGTGGAAGGATCTCCTAATATTGGCACATGAGACATGGGTGTCAAAAATGAGGAATTCATGGAGAATTTAATTCTGATTTTTGTAAGAGCAGGCATATTTCTTTGCATCATCATGAGATAACAGCCATTCCACAAAAGGATGATGGTTGTGTGGAGTCGTCTAATGCAGATACTCGGGATTTGGGTATTACTGATGCAGTAGGTGTTGTGGATTTATGCCACAACAAGCCTGATTTTGTATATCAGGCCATGGAAGATGGGAACATATCAGAAAGTTTACATGAGATTGATGAGTTATAGGGGTCCCATCATTTAGCGAAACAAATGATGGTGAATGAAGATCAGATTGTTGCGGCCATTAGACAGTTTGATGACACTCTTCAGTTGTTGGCTAAGTATTGCTGGAGGATTCCGGGAACACAAAATAATCTTGAAGGAGGTCTTTTCCTTGCAGGCTACCATGCACTCAGAGAGGCATTGGTGAAAATGAAGACTAATTACATGCAGCTACTCTCAGATAGAGATCACCTACTCCAGCTTGGTGAGATCTGCTATAGTGCACTTGAGGGGAAAGAAAGAGAAGTGGATAAGCTTATTGATGAGTTTATTGTCATGGAGGATTCCTTGAAGAGCACTCAAAAGGCCCTTCGAGAAGCAGAGATTCAGATAGACTAGCTCTGTGAGGAATTGAGCTTGGCTCAATCATCGTCATCCACAATAGAGATTCAGTCTTCTAGAGCTACCATGATGCACGCGGATGGGAGTGAAACTTGTGGTTTGAGGGCTTAGGATTCACATCATCCATTGTGGGATGAAGTGTTACCATCTACAGAAGATGGAACCAGAGACTGTGGGTATTCGACTTTGTTATTTTTAGATGGTTGCTTATAGGGTCAGGAATTAGATTTTCATCATGTAGATGCAACCATGGCGGAGTTTGCAACTTCTTTGTTTCAAAAATTTCCATTGGAGGCGTGGTTACAGGGAAGTTGTGGTGTTAGTAAGCATGACGACATGGTTAGTTCATCTTGCAATGATGGAGTTCTCCATAAGTTGGTAGGTGACAGCTGTTCTATTTATCTGGATAAGGATTTCATTCATAGTCCTTGGAGGTTAGCAATTGTACATGAATTTGGAGGAGAGTTATATCATTTCCTCATCATGGGAGAGTAGCATAGGGATGATACTCCATCATCCTATGAACCTGTTGGTATCTTTTGCATTCCCATAGGTCGGTCTAGTAGTTTTGAAGGTGCTATTCTGTTCGATATCAACAACCTAAGAGGAGCAACTACACTTTTCTCGACACCTATTAGGGGTACTAATTACATCCACAAGAGGTTTGCTGAGGATGGAGAGAGGCGCTGTGATACTAGCACTATGAGATACCTCCATCTTCTCATGTTTGATAGATGCGAGACTTTGGTGTGTTGGGATCTAGGTGGTGACAGGTTTGGCACATCAGTTCGGTTGGATCCTGATGAGTTGCTTCACCATTCTCAACATGGTGAAGGTTATGACAAAGTAGCGTAGAGGGAGTCAACGGGTAATGTGTATGGCGGACTTCCATTCTGGTTATGGGATCCAAGGATTTCTATGTCTGGTAGATTGCTCTACATCGGGTTGATTGTCTATAGTTGTATTGAGCATGGTTGGGCATTCCATAGATTGATTTGGGATCTCGACATTCAGGCAATAGGTCAGGGCATTCAATTGAGATTGCTTGGGGACAAGCAATTTCGGGGAGGGTGGACTGTAGTGTCCCCTTTTTAGCTTGGGTCAGTGTTGGACAGATTAGCCTATCATCAGGTCCTCGTAGGCTAATATTGGTGATTAGAGGGCCTTGTGGGGGAGTTAATCTTGTGTTTACTGTTGTTAAGGCCACATTGTCATCGTTCTTGAGAGCCCATAGTGTTTGCAAAAGCTTTCCCTTTGCATCAAATAATCATCACAATTCTCCGATTCTTAATGAAAGCATTCATATTGCATTATGATTTTATCTAAACATCAATTGAAGTAAAATCATCCATTCATGGCTAGTTAAACACATATTTAACATAAAAGTTAAAAGTAACTGTAAGCCAAAATTTGTTGTGACAGATTAAAGACTTAAAGTTAAAAAATAATAATGTCAAGTGTCGATAGTCAGCTATCATTGATCATTGATCATTGATCAAAAATTATATGGGTCATCAAAAATATCATCATCACCATCCATATTAGATGATGTATGTAGTGGTAAGTACGAAGAACCACAAATAGTGCCATTGACATTGACTACCACTAGTATTGGCACTAGCACTCTCCTGCTCACTAGCTGTCTCGTAGTCATCATCAACTTCAAGTGCAGCAAAGTGTGCAATGGAAGCATCAAAGTCGATATGCTTTGGCTCAATATCCCAGTTCTTTGTGTGTCCTTCTTTCTAGGCACTTTCTCTGTTTGTAAGGAGCCGCAAGTTTGAATCCACATACACCAAGTCCTCCGCCTTTTTTGAATCTAGTGTATTGTGCTTTATTGAGTGGATGAAGGAGTATGTGCTCCAATTTCTCTCAGATGAAGATGAACTAGCAATCTATTAAGACCAAATTAGATTGTTAGAGTTACAAAATTTAATAAATTAAATTTAAAAATTGAAATATAAATAAAATTATAAACCTTAGAAGATACAATATTTTGACTATAAAACTTACTTGTGATGAAATTTTGATTGCAAGAGGTTGTAGGTACGTGTATGCTTGGACATGGAAGTACCACCAACTATGAGCATTGACCATGTACTTGTCTCAAAGAGCATCGAGACCACAGTCACTAGAGCATGCAAAACCCATAAACTTAGCCTTCATTGCATTACGTCGGTCACGATCAATGAAAATTTTGCAAAGTACACTTGAGCCACTTTAGCATCTCTATATGGGGCAACTCTTGTTGTCACAGAAAGGAGTTGAGCACTATAGTATTTGGGACTCAATAAAGCAAGAAGATGCAAGGAAGTGGTCATTTTGTTCCATCTCTCTACAATGAATTTTTGTAGTTCTTTGAAGAAGTTTTCTTTAGGATCTTGCTCTTTTGCATTAATGATGACTTTCATTTTCTCAATCATTGAGTTGATGCCATCATATACTTCACCCAAACAAGGCCTATTTATGTCGATATAATGGATCATGCTCAATATGGGCTTAGTGAAACTGAGGAGATACTCAACACGATCTCACCAAATGTCATCTAGGATCATTTGCTTAACCTTTGTTACCCTTGTAGTGCTAGATTGCCTCCATATGGACCAATTAGGGCTGATGACTATGTTAGAAAGTGCCTCACAAACCTTCATAAGTCGTTTCAACACAGTTGTGTTGTAGGCAAAATGGGTCTCAGCAACTTGTTTGAAAATCAAAATAAAATAAAATTTAAATTTACAAAAATTTAAAATAAAATAAAATTAAAAATATTACTAAAGTGAAACATATTATTTAACCTACCTTCAACAACTCCAATTTCAAGAATGTTCTAAATATGACTTGTGACATATGGTGGTTGGTGATGAAGATTTGGATGTCTTCAACCTCAACATACACCTATTTGATTCAATCCATTTTGGTGCCAATTTTTTGTAACATTAGGTTGAAGGAGTGGACAACATAAGGTCCAAAAAATGTGTGGATACCACTCCTCAACCAATAGCCCAACAACCCTACGATTTTTGCATTGTTTGTTGTCACTTGCACAACATTTCGAGCGCCCATTTCATCAATAGCTTGACAAAGAATGATAGCAATAAATGCACCATCCTTCACCTCTCCTTCACAATCCACTGCTCTCAAAAACATTGCCCCTTTAGGGGACACTGCAATAACATTGATCAATGGGTGATCTTTTGCATCTTTCCATCCATTAGAAACAATGGTCACTCTTGTTTTGATCCACAAATCCCTTATAGGCTTCAACGAGTACTCTACATATTTCACCTCTTTATCTAATAAGGTGCTACATTCCTTCTCAAAACCTGGGCCCTTATACCCTTTTGGAGCCTCATTAATAGATTTCACCATTTTTTTGCCAATATGGTGAGCAAACAACATTGAATGTCAATCCATTCGCATAGACACATCTCGCTATGTCTTGATCGACAATCTCTCTAGCCTCATTCTGAAATGCCATTTCCAACAATCCCTTTGATCTCTTATGTGTAGAGGCCTTAGGTTGCTCTTTAGGTATGGACATAAATGGATGGTTCTTTGTAGGTTGAAAATGAGAAGGCAGTGTAGGGGGTTTCATCCCTCAAGATCCTTTCTTTAACAAATGATGATTTGATCTACGACCTAGTGCTTAGTTTTCTTTTTCTTACTCTTCAATATATGCCAATACTTGTATTTATGGAATGCCTTTACCATCTTCACATAGACAAAATTTGATGCCTAGTCCAGGGATCTTGCACAAATGGCCTTTCACTCAACTGTATGAGCTCGAATATCTAACTTTACAATGACCACAAATCCAAACATAACCTCTATCATTTGGAAGTTGTATCATTTCAACATATTTCCAAAGGGAGAGTTTGGGTCTGTTTTGAAGTGAGATTGGTTCGTGGAGTTAGAAATGGTTGCCTTTGTAATACCTAAGGTAACAAGTTCAATAAACAACACATTCAAAGAATTGAAACAAATACAATTTGAAAACAATTTTTTTTAATATATAAATACAACTTAATAGTTAATTCATTTAAAAAAATTAAGCATTTGTTAAAGATACCTAGAAGAATGAAAACAAACAAAAAACTTCAAAACAAAACAAGAGAGATCATTTGTTTTAAAAAAATGTAGAACAAAAAGAAAGAAAAACTTCAAAAAACCTACCTCTTTTTGAAGAAATCTTCCTCTACGATCTTCTTGGCAACAAACAAACTCTTGCAAATGCGTAGGAATAGCACAACAACCAGCTTGGAGCATTCAACGATCAGTCTTCAACTCTATCTGTGCAATGGCAAGCAAGAATTTAAGTTCAGCAATGGAGGATTTTTTTTTTTTTTTTTTTCATTCACAACATGAAAAATGAGTTTTCTTTTGCCTATTATGTGTTTTATCTCTCATATTTTAGGGTTAGGGGGGCAAATTAGGTTTTTTAAAGTTAAGAAGAAGTCAGAAAAATTAAAAATTTCTGCCTGGGCATGTGGGGGTGGCCCAAACTCGGCTTGGGTTCACTCGGGTTCGGTAGGGCTGGATCCATAGTTTGTGGGTTGGACCCTGTTTGAACCCACAAGGATTGGACCCGAACTCAGGTCCGGTCCCCGCCGCCGCACCCCCCGGGTGAACTGGTAATGTAGCCTTAGACATCTATGTGCAAATTTATTGATAACAATTTGTTAGTCATTTGTTTGTGACCATGAATTGGAAATGAAAGCAATGAATTATGTCAATTATCCTAACCTCATAAAAACTAACTCTTTGAACAATAAGCATAAATTATAATTATCTCAACTATCCTAACATTGTGGAAAGTTGAAACAAACATTTTTCACTTCTGAAACAATATGGATAATTTATAACAATGAATGTTAATGCTAATTAGAGTCTTTACTTCTGTGTCTGTCTTTAGATCCTTTCCCTTTGATAGGAAAAATGCTACTAATTATGGCTATCTCTGAAAAAGCAATGTTGGTACATCTAAAATAGACTAAACTATTAACGAGGTATATGTCCCATTAAATCAGAGACCTTAAAACCAAGGTTAGATGGAGACCTAAACCAGATATTGCCACAGTTAATATGTTCTTTTTTAGTAGACTAGGTCGATCTTGAAATTCTTGAGCATCTAAAATTTTAGTCGGTTCTCAATTGCTGCAAAAAGAATGAAATCGTAGCCTATCTGGTTGGTTCTTTTAACTATGTCCAAGTTAAGTTTGTACAGTGAAGTTCCAATTTTGAGTTTTCACGATTTATAAGTGAACATTTGAACATATGTCATTGTTGTTGATGTTATTGAGCAACTTCGGTCTGCACTTCCCAAGAAAGAACGCATGAATTAAATGAATAGCCTTTGGCTATTTAATTCATGATCACTATTATTAAATGCAAAGGGCCGACCCTTCATGGTTCGCATATTCTAGTTATAGCTTGGGCCGACTTTATTATATTTGATATTTCCTTATGTGAGCCGACCTATCTTGAAGAGGCGCCTCACTTGTATAAAGGCAAGGTCAGTTTGTCATTGTTGAGACATTCATTCAAGCAAGTTCGAATATATCTTTAAGAGCAGAATTTGCACTTTATAGCAGCAGGTCCGATTTAAAGTAAGAACATACTCATTTGTATCTAGTGCATTTAGAAGAGGTGCGACCTCTTAGAATTCATTATTGGCCATTGCTGGGCCTGAGTTGTAAGCAGATTTCTGCCATTATTCTATATTATAGAAGAGATTCATTGCTGGGTTTTTCTCCCTCAAGAGGAGGGTTTTCGCAGGGTATCTTTGTGTGTTCATTGTCTTATGTGTTGTAATTCTTTTAAGTGCTTTTATTATTCAATTTGATCTAAGAAACACTAACATGGTATCAGAGCGGGTGTGAAAAAGATCGTGATCAGATTTAGTGTGCAACACTTACTTTATTCCTTTTTCAGTCTATCTCTTATTTCTCAAATTCAAGATGGTGAACGGTCTAAAAATCGAGGATAGACTCGAAGGGATTTCGAACTACACATCATGGAGGTTCAGAATCATGCTCACTTTGGAGGAAAATGATTTAGCTGAGTTCTTGAAAACAAAAGTTCCTGAACCTGAGGAGGAAGAAGAGAAATTGCAGTGGAGGAAGAAAGACACTAGGGCAAAGAAAGTATTGGTTGATTCCGTCAAGGATCATGTTGTACCGATTGTCTTCAAGTTGGATACAGCAAGAGAGATGTTTACAACCTTGGAAGAGATGTACGAAATCAACAACACTAGTCGAGCTCTCGCACTAAAGCAACAACTTCATCATGTGAGAATGGCGAAAGGAGAATCTGTCATTACATACTTCATGAAGATTTCAGAGATAAGAGATCAGCTCTCTACTATTGGCCACATGATTGATGATAAAGACCTGACTATGCTTGCTCTCAATGGTCTTCCGCTTTCATGGGAGGCGTTCATTCAAGGAATCAGTGCAAGATCTGAACTTCCCAAGTTTGATCGATTGAGGATTGACTGCATCCAAGAGGAGTCAAGACTAACAGCAAGGGGAATTGGTCAAAGTTTAAAGAATGAAGATTTACAAGTTCTTGCCTCTCATTCATCAAACAAAGGAAAAGGCTTTAAGAAAGGATTCTTCAAGAGGAATCGAGGAGATGGAAATGATGATGCTCCTGCCTTCAAAAGGAAAAGAGACATGTCCAAGATTCAATGTTTTCGTTGTGATAAGTATGGTCACTTTGCGAGGGTTTGTCCTCAACGACCTAAGCATCAAGTTGCCACTGCAGATGTTGAAGAAGTTGCTCCACAAAAGGACTCTAGTGATTATTTGTTTTATTCAGCTTTGTCTAGCAATGTTTCTACCGACTCCAACACTTGGCTGATTAGTGGTGCTTCTAGGCACATCACTGGTTTCAGGGGTCACCTTCCAAACTTAGTGGAAAGCAACTCTAGTGATCAAGTTGTTATTGGAGATGATGCCAGATATTCTGTAAAAGGGATTGGAAATTCCACTCTTCACTTGGATTCTGGGATTTCTTTGGAGTTGAATGATGTACTGTTCGTGCCAGGGATAAAGAGGAACCTTGTTTCAATTTCAGCATTAGAAGACAAGGGTTATCAAGTTGCCTTCTCTAAAGGAAAAGTTCTTATATGGGCAAAGAACTCCAGCTTCAAAACTGCTCAAGTGATTGGAGTTAGACATGAATGTCTTTTCAGGCTGTGCACTCGTCCTCTTCAAGCGCTTGTGCATAACAGTACCAGCATGTGTGATCTTTGGCATCGAAGATTGGCTCACATTCACTTTCGTGCTCTACCTATCATGGAGAAGATGGTCACCGGTCTTCCGAAATTCGATCAAGAACATGAAGGTACATGCAAGGGATGTGCCCTAGGCAAGAACACAAAAGGTACGTTTCATTCCAATGAAAGTAGATCTAAATGTATTCTTGATCTCATTCATTCTGATTTGTGTGGTCCAATGTCTATTGCATCATCTAGTGGTTTCTTGTATTATATTATTTTCATTGATGATTACTCTAGAAAGACTTGGATTTATTTCTTGAGATCTAAAGAATCAGAAGAAGTATTAGAAAGATTCAGAGAATTCAAAGCACAGATTGAAAATCTGTCTGGGAAAAGGATCAAGGTATTGAGATCTGATAATGGTGGAGAATACACTTCTGGCACATTTCGTGACTTTTGTATTGAAGCAGGGATTAAGAGGGAGCTTAGTGTTCCCTATAATCCACAACAAAATGGTATTGCTGAAAGAAAGAATAGGTCTATTGTGGAAGCAGTGAAAGCTATGATCCATGATCAAGACTTACAAATCTCTCTTTGGGCTGAAGCATCAAGAACAGCCGTCTATGTTCAAAACAGGAGTCCCCACAGGATCTTAGAGAATAAAACTCCTGAAGAAGCATTCTCAGGCGTGAAGCCTGAAGTTAGTCATTTGAGGATCTTTGGCTGTCCAGTCTATGTTCATATTCCAAAGGAAAAGAGAACAAAGCTAGAGCCTTCTGGGAAGAAAGGAATTCTTGTAGGCTACAGTGAGACATCAAAAGCTTACACGATATACATTCCAGGACAAAAGTCTATTGAGATTAGTAGAGATGTCACATTTGAGGAAGATGTTGCTTACAGAAGATCCAAAGGCACTCCTATGGAGATTGATGAAGAAGAACCTCCTCAAGATATGGAAGTTGACCATATTCCAGAGAACCTAAACGAGGATATAGAATCTAAAGAAGATATTGATCCAGCTGAGCCTTTGGATCCTACTGATGGGCCCCTAGACATTGTGATTGGAAAGAAAAGACCTCTTTGGGCTCGTAGGACAATGCAGGAAGCAGAAAGTTTTGTAGCTCCAAGAGGAGCTTTCAGAGAAAGCAATAGACCTCACAAGTTCTCTAGTTATGTCGCCTTGATGAGTCAGATTATTGGGTCAGAGCCTTCAAATGTTGAAGAAGTTCTAGTCAACAAGTATGGAAGGATGCCATGACTGAGGAGTATCAGTCCATACTTAAGAATGATGTTTGGGATATAGTTCCTAGACCCAAAGACAAATCTGTGGTGTCTTCTAAGTGGCTCTTCAAGATCAAGCATGCAGCTGATGGGAGCATTGAGAAACACAAGGCTAGATTTGTGGCTAGAGGGTTCTCACAAAAAGAGGGAGTTGACTATGAAAAAACTTTTGCTCCTGTGGCTCGATACACGTCTGTTAGAACCATCATTCCTATTGCTGCATCTAGAGGAGGGAAGATTCACCAAATGGATGTAAAGACAACTTTTCTGAATGGCGTAATAGAAGAAGAGGTTTACATTGAGCAACCATAAGGATTTGAGGTGCATGGGAAAGAGTCTCATGTCTGCAAGCTGAAGAAGGCCTTGTATGGTCTTAAACAAGCCCCTCGTGCTTGGTATGAAAGAATTGATCAGTATCTTTCAAGTCTGGGTTTCTCAAAGAATGATGCAGATTCTAACCTCTACTTCAAAGTAGTAAATGGTGAAGCATTGATTTTGGTTTTATATGTTGATGACTTGATCATTACTGGTGAAGAACATCTAATTCTAAAATGCAAGAAGGAATTAGCTTCAGAGTTTGAGATGAAGAATCTAGGTCTTATGCATTACTTTCTTGGCTTAGAAGTTTGGCAAAAGCCAGATGAGATGATTCTAAGTCAAGGCAAGTATACTGTTGACATTCTCAAAAGGTTTGGTATGATTGACTGCAAACCTATGTCTACACCCATGGAGACTAATCTAGATAAGTTGAAAGAAGCTGCAGCTAGTTCAGAACCAGTGGATTCTACGATGTATAGACAGTTGATTGGTTCATTGATGTATCTAGTTAACACTAGACCTGATATCTGCTATGCAGTGAGTGCACTTAGCCAGTTTATGTGTGAACCAAAGCAAATACATCTTGTAGCAGCTAAACATATCCTGAGATATTTATGTGGCACAATTGGATATGGGTTGAGATATTCTTCAAACATGGATTTGGAGCTGCATGGTTTTACTGATTCTGATTGGGCAGGATGTGTCTCAGATCGGAAGAGTACCTCTGGTTGTTGCTTCAGTTTGGGGACTGCTATGATCTCCTGGTGTAGCAGGAAACAGTCTTCAGTGGCCTTGAGTACAACTGAAGCAGAGTATATAGCAGCTTGTGTGGCAGCTCGTGAGGCAGTGTGGCTTCGTAAGCTCCTTGCAGGATTGTTTGGACAATCAATGGAGCCTACTATTATACACTGTGATAATCAAAGCTGTGTGAAGCTATCTGTCAATCCCGTGTTTCATGACAGAACAAAACATGTTGAGATCAAGTACCACTATATTAGAGATATGGTGCAAAGGAAAGCTATACAGTTGAGGTATATCAGCACTGAAGAGCAAACGGCAGACATTCTCACCAAGCCTCTCGCCAAGATTAAGTTTGTGTACTTCCGAGAGAAACTTGGTATGGTGGAGAATGCAGCCTTGATTGAGAAAGAGTCTCAGTAATCAGTGATCCTTGATTGATAATGCAATTCTCTGCTGAGAGAGAGTTGAGGTGCAAGCCCTTGATAATGCAATTCTCTGCTGAGAGAGAGTTGAGGTGTAAGCCCTTGATAATGCAATTCTCTGATGAGAGAGATTTGAGGTGAAAGCCCTTGTTTCCACCCTCTGGGAGAAGCTATGGTGGATGTCATGTGTGTGACTCCATGACAACATCACGTGAGGGAATGTGATGATTTTATTTATACCATCTATGGAAGTAGCCATAATGGTTAATATCACGTTGAGGTGATATTCTATTTTGTTTTCATTCTAATATGATGTGTCTTGTGTAGATGGAAGTTCATCCCTAGCTGAGAGGGAGTGTTGATGTTATTGAGCAGCTTCGGTCTGCACTTCCCAAGAAAGAGCGCATGAATTAAATGAATAGCCTTTGGCTATTTAATTCATGATCACTATTATTAAATGCAAAGGGCCGACCCTTCATGGTTCGCATATTCTAGTTATAGCTTGGGCCGACTTTATTATATTTGATATTTCCTTATGTGAGCCGACCTATCTTGAAGAGGCGCCTCACTTGTATAAAGGCAAGGTCTGTTTGTCATTGTTGAGACATTCATTCAAGCAAGTTCGAATATATCTTTAAGAGCAGAATTCGCACTTTATAGCAGCAGGTCCGATTTAAAGGAAGAACATACTCATTTGTATCTAGTGCATTTAGAAGAGGTGCGACCTCTTAGCATTCATTATTGGCCATTGCTGGGCCTGAGTTGTAAGCAGATTTCTGCCATTATTCTATATTATAGAAGAGATTCATTGCTGGGTTTTTCTCCCTCAAGAGGAGGGTTTTCGCAGGGCATCTTTGTGTGTTCATTGTCTTATGTGTTGTAATTCTTTTAAGTGCTTTTATTATTCAATCTGATCTAAGAAACACTAACAATTGTTGAAGGTCAAAATCTTCAATAAAATATTTACAAAGGGCAATGCCAATGTGGAAAGTACTGAAAATAGATTGATATGTAGAGACAAGTGTAACTTCTAAGGATGTGTAAATATCACATGTTTGTGTATTTTTGTTGCGTTTATCATTTCTAATGTTTATTTTCAAATAAGACAGAAAAACACTTATATCAATAATCATATATATTTGATTAAGTGTTAACTGCTTGGAACAATAATGCACTATGTTGTGGTATGGTGGTCAAGAGGCAAATATTAAAAATTATATTAATTTTTACTTTGGTATTTCTTCAATTGAGAAGCAGCATTTGTATTCTGAGCTACTAGTGCATTTAATGCGTTGTATCTTTTACTTGTGTGTCTCCAATGTTATAAAAATTAAGGTGATCACAAATTAAGCAATGGTAAGGAGAAAATGTTGTTGGCACCTGCTAACAAGATTGTGGAGGAATGGACAGAAAAAAGAAGAAATGCAATAAAAAAGTATTGCCAAAAATAAAGCCATTTGCAATAAAATAATCTCATGCAAGGTAAAATATTGAAAAAAGTATTTTAGTAAAAATTTGGAAAGAATTTAGAATAAAATCATCCTATACAAGCTAACATATTTGATCTTTGATGGTTCTAGTTCTCACTGTATCTTTTTAATGAATATGCATCCAAAAATAATTTTGGACAATCTGTGAAATGGAGGAAGAACTTATTGAGTGGGTGTGCAAACTCATAGCTCCTCCTCTCTCTCTTCTGCTTCAGGTCTCTTGCTTAAAACAGTCGCCCTCATTTTTCAAGTCAAAATTCTGATTTGTTCTTTTATCTTCTTGGGACCATCTATGCAGAAAACATGAGAGGTAGCTCCTTCCATGGGATTATGTCCTTACAACATTGCACATCTTGGAAATGCAAACAGCGGATAAAAGATTTCAACCCATTCTCAATTAAAAAGTTGGATTCCCAAGTATCTAGGAAAGTAGATAAGAAACAGGCACTCATATTGATTGTTTAATTTACATGTAGCATTTGAGATACCCGCTCATTTTAGTGTGGCTCTGTTTGAAACAGACAACTAATCCAATTGTATGGAGGATGAGATTTTAATTCATGGAGCATTTGAATAAGCAGCCAATCACAAGCACACTCCAAAGGTAAAAACTTATTTTTATGAATCTTTTGATTCCCTTTTGCAATTTGCCTGCTAACAAGTGCAAATGTAGGGGGAATTTAATTTTCAGACTGAAGACCTCTAGAAACAATTTTATAAACAAATACACTTTTGATAGGTCCTGCAGTGCTATTTGGCATAACTCATCTCATCTCATCTGTAAAACGTCTGGATGTGCAGGAATGTTGGCAAAGAGGGGGAAAAGTCATGTAGTAATTATCTATCAAAACATGTATTCTTGAGTCACAGTGGACAGCAGAAGGACTTTGTGGAACAACTGTTTGTAGATATGGAGAAACTAAATATATCTTGTTTCTTTGATAAAGATAATAGAAGTTTGCCCAAAGGTGAGAATTTCCCATCTCTTATTTTTAGGGCAGCTGAGAAATGCAAAATAGCAGTAATTGTCTTATCGGAGGATTTCATAACTACAAAATGGCCAATGCTAGAACTTTGTGCTTTTGTTGAAGCCAAATATAAAACCAACCAAAGCCTTAAAATATTCCCCCTCTTTTTCAAGATGACGCCCAAAGAACTGTCTGAATTCATTGGCAGTATTGAGAGCAAAACTGGATACCCTGACTCCTGGAATGAGCTTTACAAATCAGATCGTAGAATTGATCTGAAAGCTTGGTTGGATGCCCTGAAAAAGCTTCGTTCGATTAATGGTGAAACATTTAATAAAGAAGAAGGTGAAGTTGCTTATAGACGTAAAATTGTTGCTCACATCCGTCCTCTACTACCACAAAACTTGAAATATGAGGACGTTTCAATTAAAGGAAAAGAACGTCTCTGCCTGGTAAGCCTTTTTGTTTTGAATTTGTTAAATTTTGTGTGAGGCTATGGCCTGCCTTTAAAATGGCATGGGATAAGGCTTGTACTGGACATAACCATTACATCAGATCCCCTTGGATGATTCAATATTTCTTCACTTAGGCTTGTACTGCATTCACATAACCATTACACCACATCCCCTTGGATGCTTCAATCTTTCTTAACTAAGGCTTGAACTGTTGCATTAATAAATCTTCTATGTTTTGGGGCAGGAGATCGCAATGTTGTTCTTGCATGTTCCATGTTCGAAAAATGGTGCCAGAGTGGTTGGTTTATATGGAATAGGTGGCTGTGGAAAAACAACTTTGGGCATGAGCCTTTGCGACTTTTATTGGGAGAGGTTTGAAGGAAGAGTGTTTCATGCTGAACTTCAAAGGAATGATCCCACAAAGAATGTAAAACGAGCTCTTAAATCTCTAACTGATGCAGAGGAACAGTCTTTGAAATCAGTGGAGAATGCCCAACAGGTAAGCAAAGGCATTGGCACTATTTCCTTTAGCCAAAACCATCAATTGGCTCTAGCCTTTTACTTTATAAATAATAATCAATGTGTTACAATTAAAAGAATTTTGTTGCTTGGTCTCATACCCTTATGGTTATCGATATTTTTCAGTTGTGTTAATTAATATTCTACTGGAAACATTAATTCTGAAGCAATGTTGAATGGTATTATTAATCACAGATCTCCAGGTCCAATACAATGTTTATTGCAAGACATATTTTATAGCATGAATAACAAACTTCCAAAGAGGTGATTGAAGTGTGAAATACACATACTAACATGTACAATTTGAAAGACAACTCATCTTGCCATGAAATCTCTCCTATAACTTAAAGTCCATTGATTCCATAAAAACTTTCTTCAGGAGTAACTTAGGAATGATCCCATGCTGAACTTCAAAGGAATGATCCCACAAAGAATGTTAAACGAGCTCTTAAATCTCTAATTGATGCAGATGAACAGTCTTTGAACTCAGTGGAGAGTGCTCAACAGGTGAGCAAAGTCATTTGCACTATTTCCTTTAGCCAAAACCATCAATTGGCTCTAGCCTTTTATGTTATAAATAATAATCAGTGTGTTGCAATTAAAAGAATTTTGTTGCTTGGTCTCATACCCTTATGGTTATCAATGTTTTTCAGTTGTGTTAATTAATATTTTACTGAAACATTAATTCTGAAGCAATGTAGAATGGTATTATTAATCACAGATCTCCAGGCCCAATACTGTTGCTACAGTAGTCGGTAGGTAGATAGTAGGTAGTTTTTTAATATCTACAGTAGGTTTCTACTTCTTTTTATATTGTAACTTTTTTCATGTTAATGTAAGAAGTCTTTTTACCATTTCATGGTATCAAAGCGGACTAGGGTTTTTGAGCACTTTTTTAAGGAAAAATTCGTGTTAATGTAAGAAGTCTTTTTACCATTTCATGGTATCAGAGCGGACTAGGGTTTTTGGGCACTTTTTTAAGGAAAAATTATTATATATTTATATTAATGGTCAAATGTATTCTACTGTTGCTACAGTAGTCGGTAGGTAGATAGTAGGTAGTTTTTTAATATCTACAGTAGGTTTCTACTTCTTTTTATATTGTAACTTTTTTCATGTTAATGTAAGAAGTCTTTTTACTATTTCATGGTATCAGAGCGGACTAGGGTTTTTGGGCACTTTTTTAAGGAAAAATTCGTGGCCTTCTCATAGCTGTAATTCGAAATTTTCTGTGTCACGTGGGGAGATTTGTAGACCTTTGGCCGCGATTTTCTATCTCTTGGGCGAATTTTTTATTTCTACAAATCGCGACCTCTGCTGGGAGTGTTATTTTTTCTGCAACCCGTGTGCTTTGCTGTTCTGGGCGCGTGACCTTCCAAAACGCGTTTTTTTTACAGACGCATTTTTCTTGCTCCTAGTCGCACTGTCTTTGGCCGCATGTTTTTGTGAGACGCGTTTTTGAGTTCTTCGCGCGATTTACACTCGTCCTCAGACTCTTTGAGCCCACGTCTTCCTCTCTTCTGCGATTTCTTTAATACCTGCGTTTTCTTGCTTCCTCTGGCCGCGTGCGACTGCTCTTCTTCTGGGCATGCATTTTGGTGGTTTTGTGCTCGATTTTTGAGCTGAAAGTGGTCGTTTTTTGCTTTAAACCACAACGCCTAGGGTTCTGCCCTCTCTTTGTCACCATTTCGTGAACTTAACAACGATTTTCTGCAAATTTCTAAGTTTTAATGGCAGCCTAGGGTTCCGTATCTTTGACTAGGGTTTTGACCAGTTTTTTGAACTCGAAAAATTATTTTGCTTATAGATTCCTGGTGGGTTTTTCGAGATCTCAACTGGGTTGGTCTCAAATTTTTTTTGGGTACCTTGGTTTCCGTGCCTCAAAATTTGTGCCTTTGGGTATTGACGAATTTTTGTGGGTAGTCAGAAAATTTTTTGGGTTTTCAACATTCTCTTCTGGGTACTCTTCAGATCTTTTGGATTTCGTCATCAACGTGCCTCGAAATCCATGCTAGGGTTTCTCTTCGAATTTGTGCATTTTTTGTTTTCATTTTGCCTTCACCAGTTCGACCTCAGGGTACGTGATGGCATCTTTGACGAATATAATGCTCGAAAGCAGCTAGAAGTTCAACGGAAAGAATTACAACACCTGGAAGCAGCGCATGATTACGATCTTCGAATATCGTTGCCTCGATCAGCTTGTTTTGGGGAACTCAGCTCGTCCCACTGTAGTCGGAAAGGACCAGGACAAATGGGATGAACGCAACCGGGAAGTCGTTATGTTCATCAAACTCTCAGTCACGGATGAGCAGCTACCTCAGGTACTGTCTAGCAAATCTGCTTCAGAAATTTGGGATCATTTGAAGGCCCTTCATGAAACCTCTGACAAGAGCAAAGCGTTCTTTCTCAAGAACATGCTCTTTTCCATCATGATGGATGAGAAAATGTCCTTACAGGAACATCTCACGAAGATTAAGGACATTCGTGATCAGTTGGAGGCGATTGGTCGGACAATGGAGGAAGAGGACATGGTCGTCATTACTCTAAAGAGTCTTCCGCGTTCGTATGAGCATTTCATCGAGACGCTGAATATCACCTCCACCAATGTTGATCTCAAGTTTGACGATCTTTGCAACAAGCTCTTGCAGCAGGATCAATGGCGACAACAGTTTGGAAGCAGTACCAGCTCCACCTCCACAGAGCAAGCGTTCTCTGCCAAATCTTCTGCTAAGAACAAAGGGAAGGCTCAATCTTCTCAGCCGAAAGGCTCTGGTTCTTCACAAGATAGCAAGAAGAAAAAGAACGTTCAGTGCAATTATTGCCATAAGTATGGTCACATAAAGGCTGATCGTCGAATTCGGATTGCTTCTGAACAAAAGAAGCAGGGAGGGTCTCAACAGAAGGCTAATGTCGCGGAGCACACTGAGCAGAAAGAGTCTGCATTCTATGCATTTATGGCCAAGCGAACTGTAGATCCAATCCAATCTTCTGCCTGGTATATTGATTTAGGGGCTTCTCGGCATTTTACTCATCGTCGAGATTGGTTCACCAAATATGAACCATTCACTGATTCAGTGATCTTTGGAGGTGGCGAAGAGTACACCGTTGCCGGTAAGGGCAATGTTCAGATTCACTCTGGTGGAAGAAATTTACTCTTTCTTGATGTCTACTATGTTCCAGGCATGGAACATAATCTTCTCTCTGTCAGCCAGATCATGAAGCATTCTCCACAGTTGGATGTCATTTTCAGTTCGTCCACTTGCAGCATTGTTGATAAGGCGACACGCACTACAATTGCTATGGAACTTGAGGATCATGGTCTGTATAGACTTGTTGATTCCGGTGATTCTCAAGAGCACACTCTGGCAGCAAAAAGTACTTCCATCAACAAACTTTGGCATCAACGTTATGGGCACTCGAACGTGCACTATCTCTCTCAACTATCTCGGGAGGGTTTGGTTGCTAGTGTACCTGAGATCCAAACTCAAAATCATGGAGTTTGTGGAGCCTGTCAAGCTAAAAAGCAGCATCGGACACCGTTCTCGGATGGTGATTCTTGGCGAGCCTCCAAGGTACTTCAATTGGTTCACGCTGATGTTTGTGGACCAATGAACACTCCATCTGCTACTGGGTCCAGGTACTTCTTGTTATTTGTTGATGATTTCAGTCGAAAAATGTGGGTGTACTTTTTGAAACATAAATCAGATGTGTTTAGTAGATTTCAGCAGTATAAGGCCTTGGTTGAGAAAGAATTAGGTTCTCACATTGTTACTCTAAGGTTAGATAATGGGGAGGAGTTTTGTTCAACTGACTTATCTACTTTTTGTGCTAAACACGGCATCAAACAACAACTCACCACACTATACACTCCTCAGTAGAATGGTGTCATTGAACGTAGGAATCGCACCATTACTGAAATGGCTCGTTCTATGCTAGAGTACAGGCATGTACCCAAGAAATACTGGGCTGAAGCAGTTTATACTGCAGTCTACCTCCTGAATCGGTCACCTACATAGGCTGTTAAGAAGATGACTCCAGAAGAAGCCTGGTCAGGACGTAAGCCTAAAGTGGGCCATCTGAAAGTTTTTGGTTCTACCGCTCATGTATGGATTCCAGAAGCCAAGCGTGCCAAGTTGGACTCCAAGAGCCAAAAACTTATGTTTACTGGTTACAGCGACAATCACAAGGCATACAGGTTGATTGATGTGGAGACGGATCGTCTCATATTCAGTCATGATGTTGTAATTGATGAGACTACTGGTCCATTTGTTCCTACTATCAGCCCTAAGGATCAGCCTATGAAGGTTCCTGATGATGATGTTCATCTTCCTCTTGGTTCCCCTGATGGGAGGGCTTCAGAGCATTCCGACTCTGAAGATGAGGAGTCTACCGGTCATGATATAGCACCACCCGATCTTCCTCAGGATTCATATCCAGATGACATTGTTCCAACAATTCCAGAAGATGTTGTTTCTCCTACTCCAGATGTTGGTACTTCTACTCGTCGGCCTAAGTGGTGGCTCAAGACTATCGACGATCTTCATAATGATGAACTCGTTGAGGGTAGATCAACTCGTAGCAAGAGCAAGCAACACCACACAGTCAATTTTGCTCTCATGGCCAACATACACAACATCTATGAGCCTCAGACATATTCAGAGGCTAAAGGAATTCCAGAGTGGGAAAAGGCTATGCAGACAGAATATCATAGTCTTCTGAAGAATCACACTTGGGTTCTTTCTGATCTTCCTCCTGGGAAGAAGCCTATCAGTTGCAAATGGGTTTATAAGGTCAAGTATCATGCCGATGGCACTTTGGATAAATATAAGCCCAGATTAGTCGCTCAGGGGTTCACACAATGGGAGGGCATTGACTACGAGGAGACTTTTGCTCCTACTGCCAAGATGAGCACAATTCGTCTTCTTCTCGCTATTGCAGCCCAATTCGGATGGACAGTTCATCAGATGGATGTCAAGAGTGCCTTTCTCAACGGTGAGTTGCAGGAAGAAGTCTACATGACGCAGCCTCTTGGTTTCAAGGTTGCCAGAAAAGAACATCACGTTTGTAGGCTCGTGAAAGCACTCTATGGATTGAAACAAGCTCCTCGTGCATGGTACATGAAAATTGATCAGTACTTGGTTGATCATGGTTTTCAGCGCAGTCCTTCTGACACTAATCTGTATGTCAAGCACTTTGGTGATGATGTTTTGTTTCTTGTTGTCTATGTTGATGACTTGATCATTACTGGCAGTTCAACACATTTGATTGCCGCAATCAAACAGGACTTGTGTCAAGCTTTTGACATGACAGATTTGGGGCTTCTCCATTATTGTTTGGGTATTGAAGTTTGGCAGACCGCTGATGGTATCTTTATCTCTCAGTCTAAATACGCTCGGAGTCTGCTTGACAAATTTCGGATGCAGGATTGCAAACCTGCCTCCACACCTATGGAGAAGGGGCTAAAGTTATCAGCCAACTCTGATTCACCTCCAGTTGATGAAACGACATTCAGGTAACTAGTGGGCAATCTCATCTACCTCACTGCC
>CM021100.1:879558557-879573280 GCA_007115665.2 Sequoiadendron giganteum | reverse complement strand
TCGATGTGGTTGCTAATCATCCTAGCCTAATCGACACACTCCTTTCCCTCCAAGATGATCTCGATGAAGTAGAACATCCAAGGCTCGAAAATGTAAGCCTGTGCACTCCCATTCACCCGGCTCAGCATCATTATCAAATCACAGTATTCTTGTTTCACGTCCTCGGCAATTATCTGCTTTGGGAGCTTAGTGCGGGGTGGCCTCGGCTTCTGCATCCGAACTCTGTTGATGACTGCAGTGACTCTTTCGAAAGAGGAAGAGTACATCTTGTCTGCCCTCTTATTTGTTTTGTATAACATCTCCTCAGCAGTTGGAATCCCAAATGCCTCTCCGATGGCATCCGGCGTGAAGTTGGCGAGCAGTTTACCATCCGAAGAGACAATCGTCCTACGTTCTGGCTTGTAGTGATTGGCGCACTCCATAATTAGCTCCGGACACTGAATTGCTGGCGGAGAACTAGCAGCTGCGTAGATTCCACTCTTCATTATATTATGTGCCGTGACGGATGGTTGATGGCCCCCTAGCCCGAACATCCTCGATTTGAGTGCATTCAGATTAAATGAACCAAGGTTGGTGTCATTCAATCCTGCCAACTTTGAAACTATTGTTGACTTTGGGAGAAATGGCTTAGCGAGCCTCTTAATCATTGCCTGCCGAGATGAGCCAGCCTTGCCTGCTTCAGTGTTTGCAGCTCTGCCTGCGGCTCTGCTTGTTCCTGCAACATCCTTTGCGCCAGCCATCCGCAAAATAAAATAGAAGAATAAGCTAGGCTGCAGATTAATAAAATAAAACAATTCCCGAGATGGCTGCGAATACGGAGTTAGCTTTGAAAATAAAATTTCTCAGCATAAATTTCTAACTCCAAACCTCGTACTGTATAAAAATCTCTGAGTTTAGAGACAACTCTCAGCAACTGCACTTCTGACTGGTGAAGAAAAAACGCAGCAAGCTAATAACTTTCAGCAATGTAGCTAATTTCTCCAGCACAAATAGTTTGAACCTTGACTTCACTTTGTCAACTTCAGCAGTTAGATGAATAAAGAGTTGCCAGCAATATGAAATTTCAACTTCCTCAACTTCTCAACGTTTAAACTTCCTCAACACTTCGACCTTCAGCAGTTTGAAAATAAAGATCTCCAGAGAAAAGAAATCTTCTACAACTTCGCAAATCTGCAGCGACTCCACTTTCAGCAACTCAACACTCCGAAATAAAATAAACTCTCAAAGAATTTCTCTCCTCAACCACTTGGAAAATATTTCAATCTCTCAAGAACTTCTTCAGCAACTTCAACTTCGAAACAATGTGAGGAGAAATGAGAGAAGAGATTGTTTAAATAACTTTTCTCGGAGAATCCTGCTAAGTAGTGCTGGGGCTATTTTTAGCACTTTCATCAATTTTCCACTCTCTTCGTTCAGAATCTTCTAATTCAAGCGCAGTAGTGGGCTAGTCGTCAGCCAGTCATTATGGCAGTTGCTATTAATAATGATTCCTTCTTCTTCAAATTTCGAATTTTCCTCTTAGTCTGCCAGTTAACTCTTGGCGATTTAAACAACTCGCGAGAAAAACAATCACTTGACTTGATTTAAAATTCCATTTTAAAATCTCGCAGTGTTTAAATAAATTCAACTTGAAAAATTTTGTGGGAGTTGTAAATTTATTTCCAACTTTTAAAATGTCTGTCATTTAAATCTTCGATTTCATAAAATTTGCCTTAGACATTTTAACTTCTCTCATTAAAATGTTCAACTCCGGGTGATTAAAAATTATTTGCATGCTCGAAATAATTCATCCTTTGAGATTTAACTTCCATCAGGAAAATAATCTAGGCAAAACGAATTTCCTCTGAAAATATTAAAATTTCCCTTAGGAAATTAATTTTCAAACTCTGTTAACTCATGGGTGCATTTCAAACGGGTTCATTTGATTTTCACTTGACCCATGGAAAATATTCATCGATATCAAATCTTCCCCCTTGAAAAAGATTCGTTAACTTTCAACTGCCTTCGGAGAATTTTAAAACTCATCAAATCATCCTTCCATGCCAAGGGCGTATTTTTCCCTAGTGAAGTGTTATATCACTTAGAAAAAATTTTCTAACACTTTCTCTACCATAGGCGTATATTCTTGATGAAATATTTATTTCATTTAAAAAAAATTCCTCACTTTACACCTCTGGCGCACTTGACCCCTTGGCATTTATTTTTTTGCGACTTAGAAATTTTCTCCCGTCATCTCACATCTTGGGCGTATTTCTCTCAGTGATGTTTTATTTTGCTAGCTTTTACCCTTGCCACGCCTTATAAACATTTTCAATCAAGGGCGTATTTAGCATGAGCCACTTTCATTCTCCACACTTAGAAAAATTTAAAAAAAATCTCCACTTCAACTTGGGCGCATATTCATGTGTCTACTTTTATTTTGTTGCCTTAGGAAATTTTTTCAAGTCCTTGGCGTATTTTACTCATGCAAGCTTTGATTTCTCACTTAGAAAATTCTCAAACACTTAGAATATCCTTTCAAGGTGAGGGCGCATTTGCTTGGGTTCCACTTTTATTTCGTTGCCTTAGGAAATTCTCTCCAGCAACCTTGGGCGCATATGGGGTCTTGAGCTTTCATTTCCATGCCTTAGACGTTTTTTCAAGTCCTAGCCACTTTATCTTCTTGAGGGCGCATTTTGACCTCTCTACTTTCATTTTATGCCTTAGGAAAATTTCGGCCATCTCCTCTTCATCATGGGCGCAAATGCTAGGCCAAGCTTCCATTTTCTCTTGAGGGCGCATTTACACATGTGAGCTTTCACTTTCCACGCCTCAGAACTTTTTCAAGGCATCTCTTCTTCCTTGGGCGCAAATGAGACCCCATGCTTCTGTTTTGCTAGGTGGGCGCATTTCAACATGTGAGCTTTCATTTTCACCATGGGCGCATTTGGAAGGGGCTACTTTGATTTTCATGCCTTAGGCGTTTTTGAGAGAGTCATCAAGGTGGGCGCATTTCCTTGGGTCTACTTTCGTTTTCATGCCTTAGGAAATTTGAGAGAGTCATCAAGGTGGGCGCATTTCCTTGGGTCTACTTTCGTTTTCATGCCTTAGGAAATTTGAGAGAGTCATCAAGGTGGGTGCATTTCCTTGGGTCTACTTTCGTTTTTTGCCTTAGAAAATTTTCAAGGCTTCCATCAAGGTGGGCGCATTTTCACATGTGAGCTTTCATTTTCACCATGGGCGCATTTCATAGGTTCCACTTTCGTTTTCATGACTTAGAAACTTTTCACCTCTCTCCTTCCTCTTTGGGCGCATTTTGAGGTATGAGCTTCTGTTTTATGCCTTAGGCGTTTTGAAGGCATCTCTTCTTGAGGGCGCATTTTGATGGGTCTACTTTTATTTCTGCCTTAGACAATTTTCAAGCCTCTACCTGTTCCTGCTCTTGCATTCTATTTTAGCAAGTTGTGCTATTTTTAGCAAATCCCTTGATTTTCAACCTCTAAGGCTCCGTTTTGCCTGAAAATTTCATCAGATGATATTCTCTGCCTTGTGAACCTGTTTTGTCAGTCCTCTGCCCTGACCTGCTATTTATAGCCACCTGCTATTTATAGTAAGTTTGACTTTCTGACTTTAGTAGCTCCGTTTTGCCTGAAAGTTGCAACGCTTGATCTTGATAGCTTGAGGGTTACTTGGATGCCAACCTCGGTGCAGACCTGCTATTTATAGCCGTGCCTGACTTACTAAAAATAGTAAGTTCTCCGACTTTGCTTTCAAATTTTGCCAGCAGGTACCTTGAAGTGTGCTGACATTGGGGTGCTTGTTTCGGCTATTTTTGATTTTACCCCCTATAAAAGTGGAAACCCTAATTTGACTTGCATGTATCCCGAACGGTCTCCGTTTCTGTTCCTTCTGCATGTCGCTTGCTTGCTGAACTGGAGTGTTGGGCGGCTGCCGGAGTGTACCTGCTAAAAATAGAAACTGTCTGAAAAGTGACTCATCCACTGCCGGATGGTTTTGCATGTCATATTGCCTGCGGGATCTCAAAAAACCCAGAAAAACCCAGAAAACTGGTCTGCATGCATGTACTGGCTAAAAATAGTAAGTCCTCAAAACTCGATCTTCTCCGCTTGCAAGTCACACCGTTGCGAAGCTCTCGAAAAACCCATAAAGAAAAACCCGACATGCGTTGAAAAACACTGCATGCGAACCCTAAAAATAGCCTCCGAAGGCTGAACTCTGAAAGTGGTTGTCTCGGTTTGCATGTTACATCACTGCGAAGGTTTTGGAAAACCCAGAAGGATTCTCCAGACATGCATCTGAAAAGCTCATGTGGAAACCCTAATTTGACTCTTGAAGCCTGAACTGCCAAAAATAGCAAGTCGTCTGATCTGGCTCAAAATTTACGTGTAGGCAGCTTGATGTTACCCGGATGCAGTGGAACTGACAGAATTCCAAAATCTCAATAAAATAGTCCCAAATTGAATACTTACTAAAAATAGTAAGTTGCCGGAATACAGTGAAAATTTAGGGGGACTCTGCTGGAAGTCTTCTGACTGCTGCACTAAGCTTAGATTTCAATTTTATAACTCAATTTGACCTTAAATAAGCCTGAAGGATGAAAACCCTAATTACACAGACTTAACCAAAATTTAAACCTGGGTCAAACGACGGGACATCCCCGGAAGGACCAGAGACCAGAGAGAGAGCGAACCAAAGCCAAAAGACCAGAATGGAGCAAAAATTAGGGGGTCCCCATCTTGATGGGGTGATGTGTGAAAAAGGTCACAACAGTACCCATTCAAATTTTTTATAGAGTGTCAAGTTTAAAGCTAAATTTTTTTGTTTTCTTAAGAGCAAAACATGGTTCAGGTCTTGTCTAGTTTGATTTCTCTTTTTGTCTTTGCTGTCTTTTTTCTGAATGTTTGCAAATCATGGAATGGGGCTCTTGAAAGTCATCCATCTAGGTGAAGAAAGACAGGTGGTTGGAGTGGGATGCAACTCCAAAGATCAACATGCTGTAAAATCCCCTTCCGGAATGTTTAAAGTTTTTGCGATTTGTCTAGTTTGATAGATGAACCATTTTATCAAACTATTCACAATATTTTGCAAATGCATATGTCAATGATGATCAAACTAGTAAGCATATACAGTTCTGATATTCATTACTATCAATACTTCATTTTCAACCTTCAGATATTCAATATTCATACACAGAATAGGAGCGTTGATCCTTAATAAATTAATCCTGAGTGATGATAACAAGCTAACAGAGGTATTCTGGTTACTCAGAATTGTCCCACAACAGAAATATGTTTCAGACCTGAACTCTATGCTTTCTGAGTTCAGTTACAGACCTTACATTCAGGTATCAGACTCAGAAATACTATAACAGCAATTGCACAGCAGATTTAATATTCTGATTTATATCAGAAGCTACAGAAATTGACAACAAAACCCCCAAACCTGGAATAGTGCAGTTCTGAGTACAAGACAGCGATCTGGGCATTACTTAGCACTGGGTTAGAGCCATGAATGACTTCAAGACCCTCCAATGACCTCTTTATGTTGCAACAATTTCTACAGGAAACTCCACGTCAGGACCCAGCAAAGATGAAGCAGGAAATATGTCACACCATGAACTGAAATGAAGGCGCCAGGTCTCCAATAGCTCACGTCCCTTCGCAGACAGCCCAATCGACCTCTTTCAGTCCTCAACAAGTGCTAGCAAGTGTATTCTGATGAATTGAATGAGTCCTGGTTCCATCTCTGAAAGTCACGACTTTCCTGGAGCAACCACGACCTTGCTCAATGCCTCCTCCCAACTCAGGGTTCCAGTCTATTACCACTGTAATGGCAGCGCTTGAGAAGAGATAAGCATCGATAATCGCCACTTAGTCAAGTATGGCGGCCATCATACTGAAGACCATAACCCTGGATGTCCCATTCATCAGCAATGTGAACCTTCAATCCAAACTCAGGAAATCACCTATGTTGCCAAACAAGAAGAAATTGCCGAAACTGCAAACCCTCGCAATCTAGACGCCAATATGTTAGACCAGCAACAAGAATCTATAGTAAACTCAGGAGGATAGTGCCTCATTGACTAGACTGATATGTTAAACCCATGTTTCTCAGACAAGCTGATTTCATTTGTTAATCTTCAAATTCATCTCCGAAGGAGATTTATAAATTTGCCTTATCGTGCAAGTGCAAATCTTGGATGAATCTGCCAACACCAACTAGGGAGGAATCTTTCACCACCGAAACTGGAACCCGTAGGAATACCCACCTAGGGTTTTGAACTTTGAAGAGCTCCACCAAAATACAAACCCCAAAATAAAATAATAATCCAGAATACGTTGAGAGAATGAGCTCTCAAGTTCTTTTATAACACCTTTTTGCCTCTTTAGGGTTTTCTTGCCAAAACACTAAATACTTTATTATAAAGTGACTTTATTAATTTATTATTAAAATATTCTCCAATGTCACTTTATAACCTTTTTAATATAATTAATTAATATTACCTTTATAATTTGTACTTTTTGCTAGGCAACATTAATTAATTAAATTAATTATTATTCATCATGGGGGATGGAAAACGGGGACGTTACAGTCCTCCCTTCCTAGGGATTGCTTGCCCTCAAGCAATCTGCAATTGCAAATCAATCCAACTGCCATAGCACCTTAAGCCAATGCAAAATACCAACTGCATTTGACCACCAACCACCTGGATCCCAAATGATCTTGTAGAATGCTCCAACCATTAACCTCTGTATGTAGTTGAAACCCAAGACGCTGTCAAGCTTTGCCAATCGGTGAAGCCATCCATCCCAAAACTAAACATCATCCTCATCATGCCAACTCAAAGTATTGTGGGGTTAAACCTCATGTATCATAACTATCCATAGGTGGAGTCCACCTGGGTCACATGGACAAATTGGAAGTCCAACAGTCCCAACGCTTGTTGACTTCCGTTGTGCCACTTTAATAACCTTTGGAATCCAATTGTACCAAGTCTCAAATTTTTGTTTCTGGAAGCAACCATCTGAAGTGAGCAAAGTAGGAGACTTGAAAAACTTGGATTCATCGCTTGTGGTTGAAAACATATTGTACCAGAGTGAACTAGAAAACCCTTTATTTAACCCACCTCTAGGTGACATCAAAGACATGGTCAAATCTTGTGTATGTGGGTTGAAAGTAAACTGATGAACACACCTCATTATGCAATCAAGTTGAAATTCACCTGCTTGAGTCAATGGAATCCCAGAGTAGTCATGAGGATTCCCTACTTCACTACCACCTTCAAAAGATGACTCATGACTCAGAACATGCTAGATTGAACCTACAACAACACCATCCTCTGCAGCTCTGATGACAAGCTTTTTATTTGAAAGCAATTGCAAGTACCTTGATTTTATGTCCTCAAGGCCATGCTTGATTTTCTGCAAACTTGAGGCCTTAACTCCCTCCTATGGATCCGCTTGTCCCTCTTCGAAATTAATTTTTCCAGATGAGATATTCAATTAACTTATCTATCTTATCGAAGCGAATCAAGGTTTGCTCAACCTCATCCGCAGTGACATGCATCTGTTTCTTTCATTCATGCCTATCATTATGCCCAGAGTCTGTAATGTCCCCAAATTGGGAATGCTCTAAATTTGCTTTAAATCCCTAATTTCCGAATAACAAATGAGTTAGAGAATACTTTTCACCTGATTGAAACCTGGATTGAAGTCCTGCACATAGATCAGAGCCATTTACAATGAATAAATTGATTAGTAGAATGGAATCTTTAATCACAACAATAATAGTTAGTAGTCTGCCATAGCTAGGTATTAATAAACTATTGACCAATCATTAATTCAATCCCAAAGTTCTTTAACATCCTTGGAAGGTTCGGTTCACCATGATGGTGGAGTGAGGTTACAATGGGTGCCCTGGTGACCCAACTCTCCTAGGGTCAAAGGCAGTACCCTTTGAGACAAAGGCCAGTACCCCTTTGGCCTCCTTGGGACTGCTTGGTCGCCCATTATAGAACACATTGGTTCTCACTTATAGGACACATTGGTCCTCCATTATAGGACACTTGGTCCTCCATTATAGAGGTGGCATACCTAGGAGAGTGCCTCACTGCTGCTCCCTTCTGTAATCCCCCTTCTCCCATCATGGTGCCCATAGGCACATAGTAATTAAATCAAGTTCAGACTGGAAAATAATCATATCAGCAATACATAATGAACTGTGAATATGCTATCATAAAATAATATGCATGAATCAAAACAATAATAATCCTCTATTACTATCCTACAGCAATAAATACGTTGATTTGTAATTCTGAAATAATCTATTTAACTAATACAATGGTTTTATATTTCTAAAATCATGAAATAATTGATACTGACAGAGGTTATATCTGTACAGTTCATGTGCTCTTCCTTCCTTCCTCAGTCGATGCCCATCTGCTTTGAGAATGATTCTCTTTTAGTACCCAGATTTAGTCAAAAGACATATTCTTTCCTTACACCTTTTTTACTGGGAATTTGCCATTTAGTTTAGTCGCTGACTTGGGATGAAGTTAATTGATGCCTTACTAAATGGTATTAGATGAATCACTACAATTTGAATAACAACCGCTGCTTTATATAGTTGCTGCTGAGTTAGGAATCACTGCAATTGAAGGATGATAGGAATCGATACTTTTAGATTCTCATTTTAGGATTTTTTTATTTGCTGTTAATATATTTTATTTAAATATTTCTTGTTTGATATATTTTTATTAATATTATTTTATATTGTTTTTTCTTGTGAATATTATCTTCATTCTGATATTTACAAATGATATTTATTATTCTATTTTGTATTATAATTATAATATACTAATATTTAGATTGCCATTATATTTATATTTTTTAATATTGATTTCATTTAGTTATTTGTATTTCAGTACTAAAATATGATAGCGTTAAATCGTTAATATGTATTTTGTTATTATTATTTATTTATTTATTTGCATTTCAATGTGTTACAATTTTGGGGACATGATAGAGCCATGATCAACTGCATAAAAAGAATTTTCTGATTTGCTTTCAAGGGTAGGAAATAAACCATCATGAATGCTAATGGAAGATGCCTTGCAATCCTCCTGGAAAGAAGATGGAGCAATGCTATGGTCCAACGTACAAGTATCAGAAAAAAACATCTTCTCTGTACATGGTTGTCCAATAACAATCTCTACATTACCAATGTAGAGCTTTGTGCCCATTTTACCAGTGATGCCATAACTTGTAGCCAAGATTGTTGTGTTCGTGCCATCAACAATCCATCCCACACTGAGTGGTCTCTTGTGGATGTGAAAGATGCCCAACACTGGTGCATAGAAACACATACCAACCCCTACCAAGCTGCTGGTATAAATCAGAACAACACCATGCAATCTGTGAAACATGTCTATGATGGAGCAAAAGGCATCTCCAGTGTCATATGATGACAAGGACTCATCATCAAACCAATCTCTATCACCAAGGTGGTGACTCCAGGCACTCCTATCCTTCCAATCAGCTGCTGTCCTCAATGTGTACCCTAAAAATTCTCTAACCAGAAAAGTAGGACAACCATCAATCAACAAAGTAGGAGGTTGAAACCATTGAGTTAGGGCTGGAATACTCCTGCCCTCATGCATAACTCCACCAAATGACTCCATGACATGAATCACCTATCCTGAAATCAAGGAGGCCTCATACCCGTGATTGACTAACACAAGAGGCACTTCACTCCCATCACATGGATCACCATTATCCTCATGAGATATGGCTGTCATAGACAACCGAGTCTCTGCTGTAGGTGATGAACATTGAGCCAAACTTAACTCCAAGCAAAGCTCATCAACATGGATCTTGGATTCTTGAAGGGCCATCTGGGTGCTCTTCAAAGAATCAATGGCAACCTTAAGCTCATGAGAGAGCTTGTCAGCTTCTTTTTCCTTCCCTCTCAATGCATCTGAATATATTTTAGCAAGGTTGAGGAGATGGTCATGATCTGAAAGAAGATGTAAGTAGTCTGATTTCATTGTCACCAAACCTTCTTTGATTACTTGTAAAGTATCCTGAAAAGATTCTTCTTCAATTCCTTTTTGCCTTCTGTCAAGTTGAACCTTCCAAAGGTGATCCTCAATCAATTTGTGCATTTTATCATAATGAGACAATGCAACAACAATTTTATCCTCACTCACCTTCAATTGGTTCTCCAAATTATGTGGACTACTAGGTTTATGAACAACTTCTGCTTCACATGAAGAAGCATCAGATTGTTCTTGAAGTGCTCGAGTCACACAATTGTTTTCTTCTGCGATATCATCCATACAAGCATTCTGATTTGGAATTAGGACGGTGCTAATTCCACCTATAAAATCATCATCAATACCCTCATTAGGTGTTATAACACAAGGCAGTGAACTGTTTGAAAAAATGCCTCAAAGGAATGTGGTCTCATGGTGATGGCCACATTCCATCACCATGAGACCACATTCCTTTGAGGCATTTTTTCAAACAGTTCACTGCCTTGTCTATGGTTTGTCATGGCATTCCATCACCATGAGATCGCATTTCTTTGAGGCATTTTTTCAAACAACTCACTGCCATGTGTATGGCTTGTCATAGCATTCCATCACCATGAGACCACATTTCTTTGAGGCATTTTTTCAAACAATTTACTGCCTTGTCTATGCTACCACATTTTTCATACATGTCTGCCAAAGCATTTTATCAAACAATTCACTGGCTTGCTGCTATGGCTAAAAGCCTAAAACAGGTGCTTTCGAACAAGCTATGGATGCTTGGAAAAAATCTATCAAAGCATAATAGTAAGCAATAGCATAGACAAGGCAGTGAACTGTTTGAAAAAATGCCTCAAAGAAATGTGGTCTCATGGTGATGGAATGCAATGACAAGCAAAACTTTTAGCCATAGCAGCAAGGTAGTGAAATGTTGATAAAATGCTTTGATAGACGTGTATGAAAAATGTGGGAGCATAGACAAGGCAATTAACTGTTTCAAAAATTGCCTCAAAGAAATGTGATCTCATGGAATGCCATGACAAGGAAATGCAATTGGCAGCTGCTCCTAGTTATTAGTTATGCAATGTGAAGTAATTGCATAACTGCTTGGGTTGACTTTGTAAAAGCTATATTGTAATTGAAATTTTGTCATCTATCAGCATCTAATTATTAGTTATGCAATGTGAAGTAATGCTTTGAGTTTGAAAGATCTGCAATGCAATGCAATCAATGATATGAATATAAACTACAAAAATCTATTTTTTTACAATTCATTAGTTAAACTCTTTATTTTATTTGCTCTCTATATCTCTATGCTATGGAAATGCCTTTCAATTTCAGAAAAAAATAGTTTTTATCTCTTGTTCTATAATTTTTTATGTTTTTTTTTAATAATCCTATACTTTCTTTATTTTTTCAAAAAAATTTATACGTTTGGTTTGCCAATTTTTTGCCCAAAATATTTTTGCTACTATGGTCATAACAGTCATAGAAGACCGATCTCCTATTGCAGAAGATGATGATTGAACCAAGCTCGGTTCCTCACAAAGCTTGTCAATCTGAATCTCTGATTCTTGAAGGGCCTTCCGAGTGCTCTTCAAGGAATCCTAAATGACAATAGGCTCATTAGTAAGCTTATCCACCTCCCTTTCTTTCCCCTTAAGTGCATCATAATAGATCTCACCAGGCATGAGTAGGTGATCTCTATCTAAGAGTAGCTATAGGTAGTTTGACTTCATTACCACCAACGCTTCTCTGAGTGCCTGAAAACCTGCAAGGGAAAGTCCTCCTTTAGGGTTGTTTTGTATTCTTGGGATCCTCCAACAATATTTTTCCATCAATTGAAGAGTGTCATCAAAGTGTCTAATGGCTGCATCAATTTGGTCTTCACTAACACTCAGTTGTCCTGTTAACTGATTAGACTCCTTATACTGATCAGCCTCATATAAAATTTCTGATTTGCAATTAGCATCATGCAACATTAAATCAGATTTGTTTTCAAGGCTGATATCAACACTGAGTGTCAAAAATATCATTTTTTATGCGTAACCCTAAAGATGAAGTAGGGGCAGCACTAAAGTTGGAAGCAGACCCATCATCCTCATGCAAATTTTCTGATTTATGATCAGCACCATGCAACTTTAAATCAGATTTGCTTCTAGGGTTGGTTTCAACACCAACAGTGTTAACAATGCCATCCCACATGCACAAATGTGTAGAAGAAGTTAGGATAGTAGTATGGTTGACAGTAGATCCATCTCGAAGAAGATCTTGTAATGCCGTGCAGGCCTGATCCAAACCCATTTGTTCACTACATATTGTATTTTTTGATTTCCCAACATTGGTTTGTGAAACATTCACCTCAAAGACACCCAACGCACAATTTGACTCCTTGCCAAGATGAAGTAATGGTGATGAAGCAATGCTAGGCTCAACTAGAGGAGTATCAAACGGGTTTATACCTTCTTGTAGCTGATCCCACATGGCTGTCTTGTCAATCTCCATGATGGCATCTCCTGCAATCCGTATGTGCTCTTCATCTAGAGTTTCAGTGGGTGATTCTCCTACTTTTTTTCCTCATAGGGCTGAAGTGAACTTGTTGCTTTGTTCTCTTTAGAACTTAGACTCCAATCTTCAACACATGATGACTGATTTTCTTCTTCCCCCATGAACATTGGTAGGCTACAAGTCACATAGAAGCAATTCATTTGCCTTATTCAAATGTTTAGGTTTTGCAACCATCCTCTTATATGCTTTTTTCATGTTAGGGTCCTTAATTAGCATGTACAATTCCCGCATCAGTTCAAACATGGATTTATCTGTAGCCATTTTTTATCCTTGCTTCTAACAATTGTCGAAAAGAAGCACAAAGATAGATATGCAGGTGCTGGTCACCAACATGCAAAAGATGTGAACCAATTGAATTTTTTATGATTCACCCAACAAGATGGTAGGATAAATTGTGCGCTAATACTACTGTAATATGCAACTCTATTTGCCTTTGTTTTTTTGTTTTGATGACTGTTTTGTGATATATTTGCAATGTTTGATACAATAGTATAATGCAACAAAATAGAAGATATTGCAATAATATTTTCAACTCAAAAACTGAACATCACATGGGGAATACACAACCGAAAATTCCATATTTTTATACTAACTTAGATACTCAGTATTTGCACAAAAATATCGACAACCCAATTCATAAAATATCCTTTATTATCTAAAACAACAATACCCAAAAAATATGGGAGTTACAAATCATGTACTCATAGGTAAGATATGCCTTGAGACCCTCTAAAAATGGATGCCAGTTGCAAGTAACACCACCAATGGAGGAAATAATGCCAACATAGTGCTCTCACGCCTGTCAATATATACCTTTTAGACTTCATGCGTGACCTTTGAAAACACCCTCGATCTCAACAAATATATATATATATATATATATATATATATATTATTTGTCCAACTACCCAAGTAGTGACAATCTTCCTTTAAATCCCACGACTTGAATATGTTGTATCAATCAACAATGCAAACCTTTGAATATGCAATAAGATGGTGACCAGCTATAGGAAACCCTACAATCCCAATATTTGCAATATTAAAAATCTCCAAATCCCACGTCCAAATCAGCAAGGATTGACTTATACATCAGCAAGTAAATCCTCCCAATTCAATCAATATTCTTCCAATTTCCTGTTGATTCAAACCTTGAATACTAAATCTCTCTTATAAATCGGTGAAGCACAAGCTCAACCTTTGAATTAAGTTGTTTGCAAGCTGGCTTGGGAGATCTTTCACTCTTGTATCGAGTTGTTCTTCCTGAGGGATTTTGTCCTCAAAAAACTAAGTGTTTCTAGACTCTTCAGTCTCCTGCAAAAGCCCTTATGAAAGCAATCTTCTCAACAATGAATGAATGTGCAAATGAGCTCCAAATGGTTTTTTATAACTGCCACTCCCTAATTTGCATTTGAGTTATATTGTTGAGGAGTATGTGATTGAATTTGAGGTCAAAAAACTCCTCATTGATAGAAAGAGGCTATGAGATGATTTCAATCTAGTGAAGGTTTTTTGTGTCTCAAGTTGGGGTGTAGCAATCCTTCGAGCTTAGAGAGCTAGAAACCTGCAATGGTTAGTTAGATGACAAGATACTTGAAAATTTATTTTGGTACATGGACGAGTACTTTTCCAATCTTGCTGGACTGATTGAAGAAGGAAAGATCAAGATTGTTGCCACATTTTTCATTGGTAGTGCGAAACTTTGGTGGCATTCTTGAGTGAACATAAAAGAAGGCCAAGCAATTGCAAGGACGAGTTCTTGGAATGAGTTTAAAGAGGCTCTATAGGATCGATCCCGCCAAGGAAACTCTACTTGGGTTGCATAGCTGCAACTGATGGAGTTAAAGCATATTGGTAAGATTCACAACTACATTAAATTATTCTTTGCTTTAACGATTGAGATTAAAGGTATGTCGAAAATGGATAGATTGTTTTTGTTTGTGAAGGGCTTGAAGCCATGGGCTCAAGCAATCCTTTGTTGACAAAATGTGTAAAACCTTGCCACCACTATTGCCATAGCAAATCGCCTCTTGGACTTCAAAGGCAAGGCGAGTAAAGGATATGGTGGTGGAGTGGAGGCGGTTAAACCTTGCCACAAATTCCCTCATAGGTTCATTGAGCTCCATCT